>JASCIT010000133.1:0-20495 GCA_036711955.1 Digitonthophagus gazella
CCTCCTCTATATTGGTCACTCTCTCCACAACATGGCTACTCCAACATACCGCCTCTCTCCTTTCTGCATCTTCTACGATTACCAACCACATCGGACGATGGCGACATCATCATTATCCTCTTCGCGTCGAATGAAATGAATTCCTGCGAAACAGCTGCGTCATCCTCAACCGCTTTTTTTCTCTGCGCTTCACACCTCACGTGCACTCTCGCACTCGCACCAACTATATATGACGCCTATTTTTGATTGCTGCAGAAGAGGAGGGAGGGCACGGATGCCCTCTGATTCTTTTTTCTCTCTCTCTCTCCCTTTTCTCAGTCTCTTCGCTCTCTCACCTCTCTCTCTAACGACATGTCGTCCATTCCTGCCTAAAAAAGGTCATTCATTGCTCATACCTCACGTATACGGTATCTGTAAGCATACCGTATAGCATACCGTATCGGCCACGCATGTGATTGTTCGTTTTGTTAAAATGTGATGCGTTTGTGTTGTACACCTTCATTTTGTTTTCTTTGCCCTTAGCCATTTCCTCGTAATGTGCGAATAAAAATGATGATGGAGTTTTGGCCTCCGACGACAAGAATGGATTGTGAGTACTGAAAGGCGGAGTCATTGCAAAGTGAGTACGAGAGTGAGAGGGGGGGGGAGAATGAGGGAGAGAGAGAGGGAGAGACGAGGGAGAGAGAGAGAGGGAGAGAGAACGAGGGAGAGAGAGGAGAAGGAGAGAGAGAACGAGGGAGAGATAGAAAGAGAGGGAGAGACGGGGCCATCAGAAGGACTGAAAGAGACGACGGCGGTCGGCACGCGAATCTGCCCCACGCACCCCCTTCAGTTCCGACTGCTCATCGAGGACGACCATGCCGTTGCTCCCTGCACATTGCCTCAGGGCGTATCATCCCTTACCTCCCCCCCCCCCTCCCTCCTTGGTCTCTCTCTCTCTCTCTCTTTCCCTCTCTTTATACCTCTCTCTCCCTACCTCTTTTTATATCCTCCCTCACTTTTCTATACTTTTGCATTGTTTTCTCACATCCTCTCGCCTCTCCATCCCACTTTTCTCTCTCATTCTCGTACACTTTTTCTCTCTCTCTCTCTTTCTCTCTCTCTCTTCGTCTCGCCCTCTCCTTTCTGCTTAACAGAATCGTCACTCTCAAAAATCCCCCTCGATCATCCATTCTCAGTTATGTAGCTTCATCCACTGATACTCGTCATTTTTCCGTTCCGAAGTCAACCTTCCGAAAATGTCCAATAAAATTATTTTTATGTATACACTGGAAAAGTGTTTAAACACAAAGGAGTATTACTGTTCGCTCTCTCATGTCTTTGTTACCATTTTTTGTCTTAAAACATGCACATTTATGAATTATTGAGATGCAATACTTTCGCCAAAATTAAAAGTATATTCAATTGTATGGAATAAATATTGTTCCGCATCTTCACCTTGATTTTCTCATTTTCCGTGTTTGAATATAAAATCATTTCCTTTATTTTTTAATGTCAACTTATTTTTTTATAGCATTTTGCGTTGCATTCTTTGATAGCGCGCATTCATTTCAGAGGAGATGGTGTCGGCTGCAGAAACGTCGGCCATCTCCTTGGCATCGGTGACCTCGGCGGTGACGTCGTCATTGGTATCGTCGTCTTCTGTCTCCCCTTCGTTGCCGACCTCCTTCATCACGACCTTCTCGCCATTTTTCGCTACTCCGACGTCGTCCGCGATGACGTCGACGCACTCGTCGTCACATTCGCTAATGGCGTCATCATCATCCGTTACTGCCACGACTCCGACGTCTGCATCCGCAGACTATACGGAGCAGCAGTACATAGACTACTTTACGGAAGCGGAGAATGGCATCGAGCCCGAATGCCACGACTTTACCTACGCTCTTCAAAAGTACGTTGCATCGCGAAGAAAGGTAGTCGAGTGCGCGAAATTTTGGGGGCGATGAGTGCGGCACATGGCCAATTGGCTTTTTTGGTGAAGAAGATGGCGATGGAATCAAGTGATCAATCAATCGATTCCAAATATCGATTTCAGATATTGATTCCAGGTATCGACGCATCATATTCCCAAATGAGACGTCGATTGACTGGACAACGCTGCCCGAAATACGCGTACGTTCGTGTAATCGCGACCAAAATTTCTCACATTGCGTCGAACTCTTTGTTTTTATCTCTCTTTATCTCTCCCTCTCTCTGCTCATTCTTTCTATTTACCTACCCTCACTTTTCTCTATTTCTTTCCCCCCTCTTCCCTCTTATTCATTTTTCTGGTTCTCTCCTTTTTCTCACATTCCCTAATATCCCCTTTCCCCTCTCTCTTTCTCTATCCCTCTCTCTTTCTTCCTCCCACTCTCTTTTTCACTCCTTCTCTTTTCTCTCCTCCCTTTCACTCCCTCTCCTCTTTATTTCATGCTTTGCTTTGTCGGTTAAGCTTTGAAATGAGTCGCCACATGAGTTGGCCCATTGCGGAACGGCATCATCGTGCTTTGTGAGCTGTGGTGGTGACAGATTTGAGAGAGAGAGAGAGAGAGGGAGAGAGAGACGGAGGGAGAGAGAAAAAGAAGAACACGAAAGAGTGGGGAGGAAGAGAGGAAGAAGCTTCCGGATTATTTGTATCTTCTTGGAGGGCGGGGATGGTGATAGATGTGCGTGATTTGTAGACTACGATGACGATGGTACGACATGAGAAGAAATGGAAAAGAAAATGTCAGAAATACATGATAGAGAGAGAAAGAGATAGAGACAAAAGGAGAGAGAGAGAGAGAGAGAGAGAAAGAGAGAGAGAGAGAGAGAGAGAGAGAGAGAGGACTGACATGGGACGTAAAAAGATATAAGCAAGGATGTTTGATGCCTGGCAGCGGTGTCAAAGGAGTTCGAGAAGGAAGAAAAGGAAGAAGAACAAGGCAGAGAAAGAGAGATGGGATAAGAGAGAGAGAGAAAAAAGAGAGGAGGGGAGAAAGAGATAGAGAGATAGACAGAGAGAGAGAAAAAGGAAGAGAGACGAAGCCGTCTCCCACCTCATTTCCCGCTTCCGGCAGGGTACTCAATTGAGTTTCCATTCTCCGTAGTGTTGGCCGCATTGCATTCTTCACCGCCTAGCGGCGCTTTGCTCTCAGACAACCTCAATTATCACAAAAAAAGCGAACGGACAAGCGGAAAATCCCTTTTTTCCAATTTAAGAAAGAAAGAAAAAAGTTACAAAATTGAGCGAACGCCGCAAGGGGGCATGGCCGACGGAGTTTGCCGATTTCAGCACATTTCTATAATCACGCACACTCAATGCTCTTCCAACAGGTGCTGTATGGCGTCGTGTACGCGACGATCTTCATCAGCGGGATGATCGGCAACGGCTTGCTCATCTCCATCCTTCTGCGAGGACGACGCTCCGTCGCCAATCTCTTTCTTATCAACCTCGCACTGTCGGACTTGGTACGCCTTCGCTGTCGTTCCCTTTATTTCGCGTTCTCTCCTTCTTTATTCTCTCCCCTTGTCCCTCTCTCTCTCTCTCTCGTTCTCTCTTTCTTCCTCTCTCCATTTCCCCCACTCTCTCTCTCTCTACCTCTCCCTATCTCTCGCTCTTTCTCCCCTCTCTCTACACCTATCTCCCTCCCTCTCTGCACAATAGTAACTACAAAGTACAATTATCGTCTTCATTTCACAGCAAATGGTCCTTTTCAGCTTCTCTGCATGACATCAGTGCCGATATCGCCGATGCAAGCATTCTTCAAGCAGTGGTACTTCGGCCTCTCTATGTGCAAGTTCGTGCCATTCGCTCAGACGGTCTCAGGTCAGCCATCCGCACGCTTCTTTTCTTTCCTCTCCATTTCCTCCCGTGTCTCTTCCCTCGCTATTTTCTCTCTCTCTCTCTCCCTCTCTCTCTCTCTCTCTCTCTCTCTCTCTCTCTCTCTCTCTCCCTCATGCTTATTAGTATGCCGTCGTCTATGCAGTCCTCGTCTCAACATACTGCCTCTGCTTCATCGCCCTTGACCGCTACATCAGTATAGTCACTCCGTTAAATGAGCCATGGAGCTTACGAAAAGCACAGGTTTGCATGCCATTAAAGGTAGAGTGCGGACAGAAGGTGGTGTGGGGGGGGTGGGGGGGGGGGGGGATAGGTAAGAGGGGGGTGGGGGTGGGGGGGGGGGGGGAAGGTGAGAGGTGGGGGGAGGGGGGAGTCGATGAAGACCGTCGTTCCCGCAGGTGCTAATGTTCTGTACGTGGCTGCTGGCGTCTGTCTTCGCGACGCCTTTTCTCTTCGCTCAAACGACCAATACCTTCCGAACGCCATATCCACCCGGAGTGAATATATGCGGAGAAGTTCGTTTCGTTTTGCGCGTACAGTGAAGCGCGTCTGCGCTCTCTTATTTCCGGCTCGCGCGTACGAACGCGCTTTTCATCCGCAACGGCTTGCAGTTCTGCGGCGAGTACAACTGGCAGCGGAAGAATGCTCAGACGGGAGAAGCGGAGGAATCGCCGCTCAAAAATGTCTTCACGACCGTACTCGCAGTAGCTCAATTCATCATCCCTTCGATTATCGTCACTTTCTCATACTTGAAGATATTGCAGAAGGTGAGGACGAGATACAAGGGAGAGAGAGGAGGAGGAAAAGAGAGGGAGAGATAATGAGTGAAAGAGAAACAAAGGAAGAAAAAAGAGAGAAAGAGAGAAGTAACGCAAATGAACATAAAGAGAAAGAGTGTGAGAAAAAATGAAAGGGATGATCTATTCGAAGGTTCGAGTTGATTGGATCGTCGAAGAA
Organism: Digitonthophagus gazella; assembly: GCA_036711955.1. Taxonomy (NCBI): domain Eukaryota; kingdom Metazoa; phylum Arthropoda; class Insecta; order Coleoptera; family Scarabaeidae; genus Digitonthophagus; species Digitonthophagus gazella. The sequence continues at coordinate 4,760 of JASCIT010000133.1, forward strand.
GGCTCTATGCTCACGGCTGCACAACAGGTATGACAATAGTAATGACATGAGAAGAGCTGAGGAAAGACGTGACCATTCGAGAAGAAGAAGAAGAAGAAGAAGAAGAGAGAGAGAGAGAGAGAGAGAGAGAGAGATACGCCACAAAAAGAGAAATATGGGGAGCGACATCGTTGGATTCCAAGAACGGCACCGTAACTACCGTAATTGGATGTTTGCAATGTTTTTTTGTGCGCCGATGATTCCATTCAAAGGAAAAATGTCCTAATCCGATAGGTTCAGCGCAATGTCCTGAAATATTCATTAGTCGCCGCTACCGTAATTCGCTCGTGTGTACAGTACCCGCTCAAATCGTTTGTAGGCACAAACGGCAGTGCGTAAGCGACGCGTCATGTACGTCCTCATCTTGATGGTGGCCGTCTTTATGTGCTCGTGGCTGCCTCTCACAGTGGCGAACATCCTTCGCGACTTTAATCTCGTGTGTTCTTACGCATAAGCTATGCTTTTTTAAACGGATTTTCAAAATATATTTTTTAAAATTCTTTTTTTATGCGTCAGACGCGTTACAACGGAATAAAAATCACCTCTTTTACAGGAAATTTTCGGCATGCAAATGTATTTTTACATGATGAATACGAACGTCATCGCCAATTTATCTATTGTCTGGAATCCACTCCTTTATTTTTGGCTATCAAAGGTGCACATCACTGCAAAGCTTACTTCATTTATTCGCTGCGAGTGGAATGATGAGTCGTAACGGAACGTTATATTCTATTCTTCAGCGTCACCGGCGTGCGCTACGCGAAGACATGTTCTGGTTGACGAACGCAAAGCGCCAACCTTCTGGAGGTTATTCACTGTATTTTAATTTTCGCGCCCATCAAAAGTTTTGAATGCAGTCCTGACGCGATTTGCGCCTTCTCCGTCCGTTTCATTCATCTATCGAAGAACGCTGGAGCGACACCTTGGAGCGCATCACTTCAGGTTTTTCGACTTTTTGCGTTCTTTGACACATCAGCCAGAATGGGGAGGGGGGGGGGGCGTCCGTGAAATAGCTCCGGAATATGTCTCCATCGCACAATGTTTCGTGAAATAGGTTAGGAGTGTCTCTACCATCGAAGTTGCAGACGTGGTACACTGGCTGATCCGACGAACTTAATGCGCGAACAGATACCGGCTGATCTACAACCAAATTGCTTTCTTCTCGTTCCACTTATGCCACTCTGCCAAACGATCCGGTCCATTATACAATAGCCCTTTTCTTTCCTCCCCCACTCACACCTCCATGTCAAAGCTTTCTCTCTCTCTCTCTCTCTCTCTCTCTCTCTCTCTTTTCCTCTACCCTCCCTCTCTTCCAAGCATTCCCTTTCATACAGTAATCGTTTCAAGGCGCAATTCAACATTGGCTCCGCCGGGTTCGCGTGGTGGCCTACTGACGCCCCACACAGCGCAGCGACAGCGTGAGCGACGTCCCTCGACGGGAACGTCAGAGACGCGAGTGGGAGCATCGGTTGACTCGTCGTGAATGTCCAACGGCTGCGTCGTCTGCCAACAACAACAAAGACGATGGACGTCATCGTCGAGTCACGGTGTAGATTCCATGCACGCGCATGCATTCTTTTCTATCCCTACCGCATCGCCGGAAGAAAAAGAAGAGAGAGAGAGAGAGGGGGGGGGGGGAGTTGAGAGGAGAGAGGGAGGGGGAGAACAGAAGAGAACGACCGCGTAAGAGGGCTTACTCACGTCGAGTGTCCGCGACGTTCTCATCGCTCAGAGTCGACTCATCGAGTAGCCATCAGACGGAGCAACGTTCCTCTTAGCGTTTATGCGCATACGAATCTAAACGAAGGAGAAAGATAAACACCGAGATGGAGAGAGCAAGAGATAGAGAGATAGAGCGAAATAGAGTGAGAAAAGAGAGAGAGAGAGAGAGAGAGAGAGAGAGAAAAGGAAGGAGAGACATCCAACCATTTTGTGCCCTAATTTTTGGGTTAATCGTATTTGTTAATGAGAAATTTTCCTTGTATTTTACGTCATATTTGATTGAAATTTGTTTTTTCATTTTAAGAATTCGAAGAATTTGTGCATGAATAATGAGTCCGGGTTCATTCGTTCATATTTTATTGCACCTTTTATTTCATTTATTTGATCAGTGCGCAAAAAAACAATTTATCATCGTGAATAAAAAGACTTCATTGTACCCGTGGAAGAAAGCAAAACGAGTGCGGATGAGTGTACTTATGCCAGACCGTACATGTGAAGTGAGGAGGAAAAAAGAGAGAGAGAGAGAGATAGAAAGGGAAAAAGAGTGGGGAGAGAAAGAAAGATAAGAGACGGAAAAAAAGCAGAGAGGAGAGAGTGCACTAAAGAAGAATGTCTTTCCATGAAAGTACAATCAGTGACGATAGATGACAGTGTGACAAGGGAAGGGGAGAGAGAGAGAGACGCTTCCCCTTGTTTACTCTTCGTGGCCCTTCAACGCAGCACGTCGACGTCCTCATCCGCTTTATTCGTCGACGACGTCAAAAAGACGATGAGAAAGAATCGAATTTCACGGTTCGACTACTTGGATGTATCCGCGACCAACTTGATTGAACGTTAGATGAGCGGGTGGATAATTGTAATTAGAGTGCGCGCGTTGGGTTACGGTAGATGCCGGTCGGATGACGCTTCCTCCGCTGGAATGGATCGGTGCTCCACCCGGCGACCCGCGCGCGTCGTTCAGGGAACGCTGGTTCATGGCCGCGTTCGATGAGTCGAGCGGACTGGCGAGTTGGTTCGCCAACTGGCCGGCCATTTGGCGTGCCATCTGGTCAGCCAGCAGAGACGTCGCCGATGCATCCCGATGGGCGGACCACGGATTATCAGTTGGTTGGCGGTACCAGGGTTGTGATGATGGGGGAAGGGATGGTATACGAGGCGATGCGTGGGAGGAATCACCCGCGGATCCTGATATCATCTGACTCCTCAGAAGAGCCATCGACAATGGCTGATTTCCAGCGATGCCAGATTGCATGGCAGCCATTCCGGACGGGATACCAGACATTCCAGCCTGATAATCAATCGTTCCGGGAAGGTTGGCAGTATTTCCGGCCTGATAGCCAGTTATTCCGGACGGGTTCGCAGCGTTTCCGGCCTGACTACCTTTAGTGGCCGCTGAGTTTGCAGTGGAAAGGGGCGTTGTTTCCATCAATAATTGTTGGATTTGCATTAACTGAAGACTCAATGCCACTGCCGCCTGTGACGGGCTTCGTGTACGTCTGCAACACGAAACACATTATCTACTCGTCAAACCTTCTCTCCTCCTTTTGTCTTACGTCCTCTTCCCTACTTTCGCTCCCTCTCTTTCTCTCTCTCTCTTTCTCTCTCTCTTTCTCTCTCTCTCTCTCTTCCCGTCATTCAGACCTGGCACGAAAGCGGCGTAAGGGGATTACTGGGCATGTTGCCTCCCTGCAAAAAGTAAATCGTTTTGCCCCAACCGGGAGGAGGAGCGGAGGTTGGAGGCGGGGGGGGGGGGGGGGGGGGAGGAAGGGAAGGGGAGGGAGGGAAGGGGGGGGGGGAGGGAGGAGGAAGACAGTAATGGGAAATGTACCCCCTGCGGGTACCTGAAGGGTTAGCCTCTCGCGTATGATCGTCGTGTTGAGATGGCGATCCCGCACGACGATCATGTGATTATCACATGGCGGCCACGAATCAATATGCGAAAAGACAACGGCATCCGGCGTCACCCACGACGCCGCCACTGCAGGAAAGTAAGAGTTAGTTAGTGCGACTGAATTCGGCACTTTCTTTTATTCTCTCGCCTCTCTTGCCATTGTGTGATCTTTCGTTTCGACACGGATAAATAGACAAAGGTGATGCCCACAATGAATTTCTATGGTGGGCGCAAAATGGAAGAATAGACTTCGATCTCCTCTTCTTCGTATCGATCCAATAATCGAGTACGGTACGCCTTTCCTAGTATACGACCACTCAAATCTCGGTTGGATGCCTTCCAACACTGAAAGAGGACATTTCATTTTGCGACGTGGAAAGAATGCAATATAACTGTTTTTATTCGTATTATCTTTACTTGAATTTATAATTTATAATTTAATAAAATAATTAAAACATTTTATAAATATATTTGTGACCTGTAATTTGAGCACACTCGATGTCAATAGGAGAACGGAAGAGTGAAACGAGGGCTTTTCGCGGTGACAGAGGTTTCGCGGAAGCCAGTCGATCTATCACCTAAGACAACATGGAAGAGAGAGATGGAGAGCGAAAGAGAGAAAGAGAGATAGAAGCTGCAAAGGGAGGAAGGCAGAGAGAGAGAGAAGGGTGGTGAGAGGAGAAGAGAAAGAGACAAAAATTCGTGAGAAAGAACAATTAGAAAAAAAGCAGTGGCGAAGAGTAATGATGATGCGCAAATAGTAGGTCGAAAAAGGAAAAAAAGACAGCCCCAAAGAATGTGAGTCTTGGAAAGAAGCGGAAGTAATTGTAAGTTGTAGTAATGCGTGCTACGATGGCCACGAAAGGGGGGTCGACTACAAATACAAAAAATGCAGAGACCAGAGGGACACGCCGAAACGACGGCCAACAGTTCCAGAGATGAGAGTGAGAAGGAAGAGAGAGAGAGAGAGAGAGAGAGAGAGACGCCAAGAAAGAAAGACAGCCAAACCTGGTCGACATCGTTAATTTCTTTCTCAAGGAAGCGTTTGCTCGCGTAGACGACGAACCACGTTCCGTCAAGGGATTCGACCGGCATGTAGATCGGGCACGTATTGAGGAACTCAACGGCACATCTTCACCCATCCCCACCAACGAAACATTGTACAGCATTCTCACATTTCTATCCGTTTGCCGTTCAATTTGTGGCAGCGATGAAATGTTATACTGACCTGTCCAAGGGAACTCAACGCATTCGCCGTCTTTTCGTCGACGCTGTACGCGATGCCAGGATTGGCATTGACGTCGTCTAGTCGAGGAATCGGAACGTTTGCCAACCACTACAGGAAGAGAGAGGGAGGTAGAGGGAGAGAGAGAGAGAGAGAGAGAGAGAGAGAGAGAGAGAGAGAGAGAGTGCTCCCACAGTGAAATAGAGGCACACTTCACCGCACACCTCCCCAAAATAACGCCAGTTATTTCATTTGAGCATCATTTAGCGCCTTTTAATGAGTAAACAATTCTGTTTTGCATTTAGTCGACTTTGCGAAAGTGTGCACAAGGAAAGACAAATCAGAGAAAAAAGTGTTTACAAATATAAAGAGTTGATATAAGTTTGACCTTTTCTCCCATCGAGCGTACAGTCTGCACAAAATTGGAGACGACGTTTTCAAGTAGATCGCCGCCTGCAGCCGCCGCACTTGTGCAGACAAGTACGACACAGAAGACAACGCGTGTAGCGAGCATGGCATGGGCATAGCACTCATCGTATCATGGCGTCCTCGGACGACAGAAGAGCCTCGCGAGATGACGATGACGACGTGAGTGTGAGACGCCGACCTGCAGTCAACACCGCACTAACGGATGACACGGCACTCGTTGCGCCACGCTTGCGCAATCAGGGTCGCCCGCGGTCTGGCGGCACACTCAGTTCATCGCTATTCTCTCCTTCTTTGCATTCTCTATCCCTCTTTCTCCCTCATATGCCACTGTTTCCTTCATTCTCTCTTTTACCTTTTGATCTTTCTCTCTCTCTCTCTTCTTTGCTCTCACGTACCCTCGATTGTTGCGGTAATCGCTGCAGTGCATATAACAGCAAATCTAGCTGGCCCATGTGCGAATGACGCGATTACAGCCAGATTTAGTGCCACTCGGGATCATCTCCCTCTCTCCTTTTCTCTCTCCCTCCCTCCTTTTCTCACACTTTCCCCCTCTCTCTCATTCTCCCTCTTCTCTCTCATTCCCATTTCTCTCTTTTGCTTTTTCCCTCTCTCCTTCTTTTCTTTTCTCACTCTCCCCTCCCTCTCTCATTCTAACACGTAGCCGCTGCGAAAGATGGCGGACAGTTAATACACACCGACGATTAGACAAGTCAGACGGCCGAGCAATTTCCGTTGAATTGAATGTGGGATGTGAAGCCGTGGCTTTCCTCACTCTACCATTACGCAATATCGCATAATGTTATTCCCCAAACAGAGGACAAGAGAAAGGGAAAATGCGCAGCTTTTCACGATATCTGAATGCGAATTTTAATTTTTAATACAACTCGCATAGGGAAGAAATACATTATCGTTAAAGATGCCATTCATGAAATTATATTTTATTGCCATTATTTTTCCAACTTAAGTCGCACCTTAATGATTTTTTATTTTATTTTATATTTTTATTTTATTTTATACAGACTTCGATGAACGAGGCAATCCGCAACCATGTCCTCGTGTGTGGTTACGGTGTGGGTGCGCGGTGGTGTTTGAACCTCGCGTGCACATCTGGGTGCATTTGCGCTTAGTGCATTTTCTAAATGGTGTCTTCTATGAATTGCTTCCCGCCTCTTTTTGAAAATGACGCTCTCCCTCTCACGAGCTGTCCCTTGTTGTTTTATTGTCAGTTGCACTGTCGGACTTCGCTGAGCTTCGGTTATTTCTGAGTTTTGGCGTGGTTGAGACAGCCACGTGTTTTATTTTTTGCTCGTCGTTTCGTTGATGATTAGAACTACGTCCTTCCTTGGTTTTTAATTGACGGTTTCTGTAGATTTTTACTGCAAGAAATGGCTGGAGGCAAAGGAAAGAGCGGCGGAAAGGGCGGCAAGGACTCTGGAAAAGCCAAGTCCAAGGTAAACTTCTCTACATCCTTTCGGAAGTGCACAACCATGTAGGCAAGTTAAAATGTGTGCTGTGATTTAGGTGATCTCGCGTTCTGCGCGTGCCGGACTACAGTTCCCGGTCGGTCGTATTCACCGTCATCTGAAGCAGAAGGCTTCTGGCCACGGCCGTGTAGGTGCTACGGCTGCCGTTTACTCGGCTGCCATTCTGGAGTACCTAACTGCTGAGGTGAGATAGGGATCGAGCCAAAGGAGGGCACGGGGTTAGGCGACCCCTACAATCCGCCCCAAGGGTAGCTTTAAACATCGCGTGCGGAGAGACCATGACCTCTCATGCCCCTCTTGCTCTGCTCGCCCACCCCCTCCCCCTCCCCGTCCCTCAGCGGGTGACCGGCCGGGGAAGCAAGCGTCTGCCCGCCCAATAGCGTGCTGCGCACCACTAGCAATTGCGCGCTGAATCGATCGATTCACCCTCGCAGGTTCTCGAGCTGGCAGGCAACGCTTGCAAGGACCTCAAGGTGAAGCGTATCACCCCTCGCCATCTTCACCTCGCCATTCGTGGAGATGAAGTGAGTTCACCGCAATTTTCTATTTTTGCGTTCCGAGAGCGTGATTTTTCTATCTTGTGCAATTTCAGGAGCTGGACACGCTCATTAAGGCCACCATCGCCGGTGGTGGTGTGATCCCGCACATTCACCGCTTCCTGATGACCAAGAAGGGCGCTCCTCCCGCGGGAGCCCCTGCTCCGGGAGCAGGAGCTGCCCCCAAGATGTGAAAGGCTCGTGCCATTCCCTTCTACCCACAACCCCATCCATGCCTGGAGTCCTACCTCATCGTAGACTCTTACGCATTGTTCAAGCATTCGATTTGTGTTGTTCTAATTTCATGTTTTTTCGACATCATGTTCTAGACATTTAGGGATACTAGTGCGCCATCTCACTTCGTATGGAATTCTGTCGCTCCTGTAACCTCATGTACAGACGCACAACTCTCTTTAATTCTTTCTTGCAGTATTTTTGTTCTGAAGGATGCAATCATCTCTCCACTTCGTTCACTCGAATATGCGATCTCTTTTCATTGTTCGTAATAGGTAACAGTCGGAAAGACTCACCCCTTCACCTTCTCGTCATGTACTGACATTACTCATTCTAGCCCTAGAAGGCATGTTTTATTATCCACAATGTCGCGTCATCCCTTGTGTTTTTATGTTCTAGACATACCCAATAAAGTTGGTTTTTCCGACGACGGTGGTTTATCAACAAGTGGTTGTGACAGAGGATTTACAAGATGAAAATTACTTGCACTAGCGGACAGGGCAACAAAGTGGCTTGTCAAACCATCATCAAAAACATTATCACGAGTCACGAAATACTATCAAGTAACTTTTTTTTCAAGTAAATATCTGAGGTACATCTTAGCGAAAGCAAAATGATGGGGGGTGAGAAGAGTGGAGGGCATATACACGTCGCCTAGGGTGCGCTCAGGACAGATTCGATGACCTCATCGACGTTGCAAATGTCGGAATCCATGCCATCGTTGTCGTTGAAGAAATTGTCGACAATTTCACACGCCAAGAAGCTCACCTGTAGATCGTGTCGGCAATTATGAATTCGTTGACATTGTCGATGATGTAGCAGCATTTTGGACGAATGTGGAGATTACAAAATTTAAAAAAACCTCATTATGGGGCGAATTCTGGAGAAATTCCATCTTCGCAAGCCCGCTGGCCTCCTCGATTAATGTTGCCGTGCGGAGTGAACCCTCTGAATGCTTTCCTTGCCCGTGCATTGATAAATGTTCCTCTCTCTCCCCCCGCTCATTCTGTCCTCTCTTCCGCTCTCTCTCTCTCTCTCTCTCTAGTACCTATCTCGTCTCGTTCCAACATAGTCTTCATTATTTGCAGGGAGATGAGAACGATAGATCCATCGAGGACAGTGAGTAAATCACAGAGAGACGGTACGGCAGCATAACACAGTGCACGTGCTCCTTCCAATGGCGATTCCACCAACGCTGCCACCACCGCTACCGCCTCCTTAAACGAGTTGATACAAAAAAAAACATTTTATAGAGCCGTCGTCAGAGCGATGTCGCCCAAAAATGGCCGGATTTCGTACCTTCCTTTGGTCGTACGTGCCATTCTCGAGAATGTTCTGGACATCCACGAGGATGGCTTTGCCTTCAGTCGAATCGACGAGATGCGAGACAAGATTGGGCGTATGCGCGATTACTGTATGGTTAGGGTGGAAAATGGAAGAAAGGAGGGGAAGGGGGGGGTGGACAATGCGACAGAATGGTCGATATCTCCCCAACCTGACAGAATCCAACACACATCCGTAACGCCTTCGCGATAAGAGAGTGCGCGCGCAAGGGCGGGAAGGAGGAGGCCAGACGCGAAGCACGCTGCAATTGTGCCCCCCCTCATGACAATCGGTCATTTCCCGTAGACATGGGCGAAGAGAGGAATGGGCGACGGCGACACCGTCGCAAGCAGACGTACCCTCGATAAATGTGCTGCCTCCTTCAAAGATGGCGATGAGAGCCTGGACGAGGGGGGAGACGAGTAACTTTCGAAGCGACTCTAACACCTTCCTCGATGGCGGCGCGGACATCGCACCGAGAAGACGAGGGATCGTATCTTCTATCAGTATCTGCCATTCATACTCGTTGCTCTCGTCCCGATCAACCTTTTATTCTCCCTAGCACTCTACTAATCGCCTAATTTCTCTCTTTTCCTCTCTCTCTCTCTCTCTCTCTCTCTTGCCTGAACGGCTCTTAGCTCGTGCCGTCAAATCTGCAGAAAAAATTACGGTTATGACAGACTTCTTTGCACTCGTCGCGTCCGACGGCAACCTCGATGGCGTTGCAGATATCGCGGTATACTCTAGGTTCTTCGAGAATTAGCGCTGCTCCGAGGGACAGCAAGAGGAGAACGCTCTGAACACGATTCGTCAAGCAGCCAGAGGAGTACGCATCGATGTCGTCTACATCGAAGATGGTGTCGATATTTTAAATATTAAAAATAAAACCTCTGGACTGCTGTCAAGTTCCTTGAAAAGAAGAGATGCGAGCCATGCTCCATAGCGTACAGTGCAGCGATTCAACAAATCAGTTTCATCAACTCCTTTAGCTAGCCTACAAAAATTCACACTGCTATCATACTGCCACGTCTTCAGAAACATTTGCAACTGGACAGATTTGTAAAAAAAATAAGCACGAACGCTTGGACGAGGACTTCCACAACGTTGCCAGCGACCACCTCCCACGCCACTCGCTCATTGTCGGCGAAGTCATGGCGATTGACAAGAAGACACGCGGTCGCGTACAGTAATTGATCCATATACGGGGACCACGTCGGCTCTCTGCGACCATGCACATCAGCCTTTCTCTTTCTCTCTCTTTCTGTTTTCCAGAGTTTGTTAAACTTCGTCACCGCTTTAAGCATTATTGTTTTTCTTTTTTTCCACGTCCTTCCTCTCTCATTCGATTACTGTGCTAAAAACAGTACTTTGCATATCTCGTACGGTCATGAAACTATATAATTTTGCATATTAGCAAAGGCTCCTGTCCTTTGAATGGTTCATTTTGCTCTTACCCTTTTCTCGCGCCAGGCCATCTCCTCCCGTCATTTATAAAAGGAGCGGTATGCTATTTTATTTAAAATAAATCAATGCACGTTTGTCAAAAATAAATTAATACCCCTTTTTTCAAAAGTAAATTAATACACGTTGTTTTAAAAAAATCAATGTAAGTTTTTTCCAAAAAAATTAATTAATAGACGTTTTCGTGGACAGGAAAATATTCGTTTGCGCCTCCCTTTTGTATGGAGACTCACTTGAAGACAGCAGAAAGTGCGCTGATCGCTGCGACGACGTCTTGCTCCTCCTCAAACATTTCAACATCGCGCGTACGTTTCAATTTTTCTCGGTAATTGATTGCACCTCTCTTTCTTTCCTTTTCAACATCGCATCGTTTACACCTTATAGGCATCCCCTTTATTCAAATTAGCATAAACACCATTACTTCTTCGTTATTCTACTGCAAGTTGCGCGACGTACCCACATTACTATCATTATCTCTCTCTCTCTCTCTTCCCGATTACACAATTTAAATGAATTAGACTAATAATAAGACATTAATCCAAATTTACAATTTTAAAAAATATGCCTAGGCGGGGGGGGGGGGGCACCAGTCCAACCTTGTAATTAATGCCGGACCTCGAGAGATTCGCGACGATGTCATCGACGTCATTTTTGGAAACATCACGCAGCTGGATGATGCGAGCAAGGACGCCATTCTGAACGAGCGCCAAGCCGAGCGGCACCATCGCTGCAAGCATTGTCGCCGTGTCCACCCCTGGGATGTGTGTGGTAAGGTGAGTGAGACTGACAACTCGCACACTTGTCGCGTATGGCAGCGAGGCCGCGGCGGTGTCGCTCGACGTCGTCCGTCGTCATGATGTCTTGAATTGGCGCACATCCAATCTCATTTTCCGCTTTCTGCGATGCATCTTCTCTTTTCTTCGCTCTCGCAATTGCAATCGGGCAGCGGACGGAAGGGGGGGGGGGAGGAGGCGTCGTAACAAAACGACCGCATGTCTTCAGACGTGCGATTCCGTCGACGGCGACGGTGGGCACCACAGCCGATGGGTGGGTGAACTGACGATAAACGATGGATTGATGGTGCGCGCGCGTCTGTCCAACATGTTATCCTCTCGTTTTTTCTTGCGAATTTCGACGACGTTATGACGTCGTCGCAGCGGTGTGAGGTCGTGCTCTGCATCACGATTCGAATAATAGCGGGGGTCCATTCATTGTGAGGCACACGCACAACGTGAAGAATAAATTCCCCCCAATCTCCCCATTATCCTCATTCCCCCCAAGCGAACCTTCTCGATTTTTATAGAGTCCTTGAAAGTAGCCGACATTTTTGAGAGCCGGTTTTTCCGAATCTTCTTCCATAACGCTATAGAAACTGCAAGAATTAAAGCGAATTGCGTGCATTCTTGTCTAAATAATTATAGCAAAAATAAATTAAAATTTAATCTGAATAATAGACAAACATTACCGGCTAAAAGGTTTTTTTTCAAGCGGCGTCATAAATAACAACCGCATTTTAGGCTACCACCAATGTGCACAAATGACGGAAAACTAGATGCACACACCTGATCACACGACGTATTTATCGATTGATCAGATCGCAAAATTGGCCATTGATTGCTGTTCTATATTTTTGTTTGCTGATAGAACAGAAGCCTCAGGCTGCGGCACGCGACCATATCAAGTTACGCGGCGGTGGCACCCTCCCACATGTCTCTCGTGAGCCTCAGGCGACATTGCAGAGGATTGCAGAGAACTGGAGAGAAGTGGCTAGAGCGCCGCTTTCGGCTTGTCGCCATGCGTTTTCTTCTCGTCGCCATCTGGATCGCCTTTCGTCGTGCTTCAACGTCTAGCGTCTTCTTCATCGACGACGATGACCAAACGCTCTCTTTTCCGATTGAGAGGTTCGCTGTGCCGCTACGTTCTTTTTGCGCAAATTTGGTAGATCAAGAAATTTGCATCTTAGGCTTATATTTAATAAAAGAAATAGGGTTTTAGCACATCACTGGTGTACATGGACTTGAACATTTCATCGATTAAGAGTTTTTTTCTGAATGAAAAGACTCCTTTCGCAAGTGGGAGCGTTCGCCATTTTGAAAATGACATTCTCGACGTGTTGAATATCGATGAGCCTCCCGCGTGGGGCGTCGTCTTTGACGGATGCCGGCTACGTTGAGTACATGCGACAACTCTACCGTACTCTTGCCGAGGAACGCAGTATAGTGTACGTCTCACACGGAGAGAAGAGAGTAAGAAATAAAAACCGGCTTGATAGTCTGCGGCGAAAAGTACGGGAAAGTGTTTATAACAATAGCGCAACATGAAATCGCCTTGCAGAACGTCGCCATTCGATAAGATGTCAGAGATGCTGAAATGGTCGTTGCGATGGCTCCGAAAGGTTAGGTCTGATAAGGAAAGGGAAAAAAAGAGAGAGAGAGAGAGGAGGACGAGGAGAGCGGAAGATAGAGAGATGAAGAAGGGCAAACAAATAGCCAAGAACGAGAGACTGCTTTATTGAGATATCGTGTTGGAGAAGTTAGCCATGATTAGAAGTACAAAATATTAGAAAGAAAGAAAGAGAGAGAGACCCCTTTCAGAGTCCTCACCTGACGACGAGTGAGCATTTTCTGGCATCTACGCTTCGAGGTCTCCGATGCTTTGCGAGACGCACACATGACGTCGGCACAGCTCAGGTTTCGTCCATATACAGCGAGATGAGGAGAGTGGACGTGTGGTGACGGGAGATGCAGAGAGACAGAGCAATCAACGAATATGCGTGACGTATAAGGGAGCCGACGGGCGAGTTGACGGTAAAAAGTGTTAAAATTAGTGGTTTGTCAAATTGAAGTCGTGCTGCAGATTCATGGGTACGCGCGATGCACTCAGTGGAATCCGCAGAGTGGCCGCTTTTCGTCAACAGTTTGTCTTTTTTTGACAATTAATTTTAGCAATTTTTTAAAATAAATTTTTAAAACAATTAATTTTCCATTGTTAAAATATCTTCCATCATTTTTGCCCATGACGTCGTGTGATACGTTCACTTGTACGCAACGAATTCTTTAAGCCAATTGCCATGTTATCGGTGTCTTCGTTTCTTTTTGGTACATAGTGCACAAATGAGAAGAAAAAGGCGAACGCACGTCTAGTTCACGTCTATATCGATTGTAGATCAGGGCGTTTGAACCTTTTGTCATCGTGGACGCCGTCGCCCGTGGCACGAACGCCTCCTACCACTCAATGTTTCTTCGCTGATTACGTCGTGGTCTGGCGTTTCCGTCATCTCGCTGCGAAATCACACTGGCAATTGAAACGGGTGCGTCATCCTCTTTATCCTTTTATACGTTTCCACGTATTACGACATTTTTGCCTGTGATTAGATTTTGATGGATTCTGCATGTTCATTACTTCCTCGTATGCTTCAGTGTCAGTGTCGTGTGTGAGAGAGTAGAGAGTTAACGGCAAGGCATCAGCCTTGCCGATGCATGTGTAGCGCAGTTGGTAGAGTGGCGGCGCAATGCGCACAAGGCGGCAAGTTCAGCCCCGCTGAGCGGTGAGGATTCTACCTATACGCTGTTGTAATGAGACAGATTGTCTGTGGCGACTACCCATGGTACCGAGCTCTTTTGCACCTTTTTTCACGCTTTTCCGTCAAATTTGTTTTATAGAAAGAAACGAGCGCCTTGCGGAGTCTGACTGGAGTGCCTTCCTCGTTCTTTCCTTCGACAATGTGCCCAGGTTTATTATTTTTTTATATTCTCAAATCAAAGACTTAATATTCCATATAATTTAATTAGTATAGCAGCGACTATTTGCTCAACTGCGAATTTTTGCAGGCGGACGCTACACAGGGAGAAGAGAAGTAAGCGTGCGGCGTCCGGAGAGAGACCACAGCCGCCGTCGCAGACTCACTCCTCTCGCGCCCACAACCCTTTCAAGCCCGGAGGTCACTTCGCCATCCCATGGTTTTATGGCCGAAAGAGATGACCCTGTGTGCGCTTTCCATTTGAAACCACCATGTGTATTTTATCTCTTCAGAGAGAAAGAGAGAGAGAGAGAGAGAGAGAGAGAGGGAAGAAGATGACAAGGAACGACTCCCTAAGAGGGGGGAGGCGACGGAGACGATGGACGTCGAGGGGGGCCCGCTTGAAAGACACCGAATGAAAAGACACACTGATGGTTGTGTGTGAAGTGATGAGTGGGTCACCACTATGACTGTCAAGGGAAGCTGAATCTTTCCTTCCCCTCCCTCCCTCCCCCCCCTTTCCTCTTTCTCCCCTCCCTCCTCTATTCCGTCCCTCCTTCCTCCCCTCCCCTCCCGTTTCTCTTTGTGCATTCCCGTACACACAGGCTTGTCGCGTCGACGCAGCACGTGCCAGCGGCGTGCACTCTACATAAATTTCACGGATCTGGATGGAATGTCAGTGGGGTGAAGAAAGATGGACGTAAAAAGAGCAAAGTGGAAGAAAGAAAAGAAAAGAAAGCGGGGGCTCACAGGAATGGGTGCTGGCGCCGCAAGGCTTCGCGCGTACTTCTGCGAAGGCGCGTGCTCCTTTCCGTTGCCGGCGCGCTCCAACTCCCACCAACCATGCTATTATTCAGGTATGCCTCATTTTATTACTTATTTCAAATGCTATGACAGAGAGAGAGAGTGAGAGGGGGGGGGGGGAAGAGGCGTCAGTCGAGTATGGTGTGACTGCAGACCGTCGTTCACCTGACGAATCGATCGGTGGCGGAAGCGAGGTGTGCACCGGCCCAAATGTCCGATCTCCACATCCTCTACCGCGACAGTGCACGCAACATCGTCCACAAACGCTACAAGGAGATGGTCGTCCATGCTGCGGATGCCAGTGAGAACATAGCGATGCGAGAGAGCACAGAGATATAAAGATACGTTTTGTTATTTCGGCTTTCCTGAAATCCACTTGCAAATGTACGTGATTTGTTATTTGTTGCTTGCATCGAGATGAGCCAGTTGGTGCTCTTGATGGCTATGAAAGGGAAAGCGATGGTTAATGTCCCTGGGTGACTACCGCGAAAACTTTCCGTTCACCATCCATAGCATCTTTAAAAGTGAAATTATTTTTGCTACAGTGTAGTATTCTTGCCAAAGGTTAGACCCACACACTTATATTTCATAATGTATACTCACAGCTCTTTTCCGCTAACTCGCAGTCATAATAATTTCTGTTAATTGAATGTATATATTGTGCATGTTGCATTGTTATACGAGTACAAGAATAGTAGATATTATGAAATGATGCAAATTGACTAACTCAAGGTACATAACACAACCACGATTAATGCCAAATTTGCGAGTGAACACAAGTATTGCCCCTGTTGACATTGTACGTTGCCATGCATGCTCGTTTTGGTTGACCATTCGACTACTATGCTT
>JASCIT010000134.1:0-25027 GCA_036711955.1 Digitonthophagus gazella
TTGTTATAAAACACTATAATAAATGAACACTTCCAATCCTATTAATTTTAAAATATAAACTATTACTTATAAAATCTTTATTTTAAAGCTTATCCCTTAAAATATTAATTAATCATATAAATTCAAATAAAAAATTATAAAAATTTAACAATAATTAACTAAATTAAATTTATTTCTTAAAAAACTAGATAAATTTAAAAACGAATAACGTTTCATTACAAAAAAACTATTTTAAATATTTATGCCACAATAAAATTTATAGTTTCTTAGCTCTTTTAAATTCGAGAATATTAAATTTTATAATTATTATTTAATAAACCCTGATACCCAAGGTACAATAAATAAAATTTTCTTTTAATCATTTAATTATTTCAATTATTTAAATATTCTATCACTATACTATTACACTATAATTAAATCTAATTTTATCTTAATTTATAAAAAAAAATAAAAATATTTTTATTAAAAATTCCTAAATAAAAAAATTTATATAAATTATTCAATTCAAATTAAATTGATTCACACAACTAACTTTTTAATGTAAATAAAAAACTTTTTAACAAGCTCTAATTTGCAAACCAGGTACACCTTCCGGTACACCTACTATGTTACGACTTATTTCACTTTAAGATTCAATGAAAGCGACGGGCGATATGTACATATTCTAGAGCTAAAATCATACATTTTAAATTAAACATATTACTGTCAAATCCGCTTTATATAATAACTTTAATTATTATAACCATATAAATAAATTTATTGTAACCCATCTCTTCTTAATTATAAGCTACACCTTGATCTGATCTCCTTTATTGTATCATAAATCATGAACATTTTCATCTCTTTTAAGATATTCAACCTACGACGATATACAAACTATTAAATTAAGTACAATTAATCGTGGATCATCAATTATAGGACAGGTTCCTCTGAAAAGACTAAAATACCGCCAAATTCTTTAAATTTCAAGAACATAACTACTACTTCCCCGGCATTGTTAATTTACATTCCTTATAATAGGGTATCTAATCCTAGTCTAATAATGGAATTTCATAACCTCATAATTTAACCGAAAACTTTATTTAAATTTCTAATTTCACTTAATAAATCTAATTTTAAATTAAAACAATCCTTATTAATTATTACCAGAAAAAATTTAATTGCATTATCTGTCTAACCGCGGTTGCTGGCACAAATTTTACCAATGCTATTATATATTCCTATATCAAAATCTCCTCCATTGTATAAATCTAATTATTGCCTGTACTTTTTAATTTTATAAAATTACTTTTTAAATAATTCTCAGCACAAAAATTTACATATAATAAAAATATAAATTAAATTAAAAAACTAGAATCAAATTTTTTTTTAACATTCTTCCAAATTAATATTAAAAAATTTTTTAATATTTTTACTAAACACTCAATTTATTATATTAACTACAAATTTAATATAAAAACTTTAATTGTTCTAATTTTTAAATAAAATTCTAACTATTCATTCATACAAAATTTTACTAATATATATATATATATATTTCAAAATCAATTTCCTTATTTAAAAATATTTTTTAACCAAAATTTAATCAATATTAAATAATCCCTATTAATTAACAAAAATTTTCCAAGTAAACCGAATTTAACCAATAAAATTTTAATATAAATTATATTCATACAAAATTCATTAATATATAAATTTTTTCAAAATCAAATTTAGAATAAATTTTTCAAACCAAAATTTAATCAATATTGGATAATCCTTATTAATTAACAAAACAGTTTTCCAAGTAAACCGAATTTAACCAATAAAATTTTAGTATAAATTATATTCATACAAAATTCATTAATATATAAATTTTTTCAAAATCAATTTCTTTATCTAGAATAAATTTTTCAAACCAAAATTTAATCAATATTGGATAATTCTTATTAGTTAACAAAAATTTTCCAAATAAACCAAATTTAACCAATAAAATTTTAGTATAAATTATATTCATACAAAATTCATTAATATATAAATTTTTTCAAAATCAATTTCTTTATCTAGAATAAATTTTTCAAACCAAAATTTAATTAATATTGGATAATTCTTATTAGTTAACAAAAATTTTCCAAATAAACCAAATTTAACCAATAAAATTTTAGTATAAATTATATTCATACAAAATTCATTAGTATATAAATTTTTTCAAAATCAATTTCTTTATCTAGAATAAATTTTTCAAACCAAAATTTAATTAATATTGGATAATTCTTATTAGTTAACAAAAATTTTCCAAATAAACCAAATTTAACCAATAAAATTTTAGTATAAATTATATTCATACAAAATTCATTAGTATATAAATTTTTTCAAAATCAATTTCTTTATCTAGAATAAATTTTTCAAACCAAAATTTAATCAATATTGGATAATCCTTATTAATTAAAAAAAGTTTTCCAAGTAAACCAAATTTAAACAATAAAATTTTAGTATAAATTATATTCATACAAAATTCATTAGTATATAAATTTTTTCAAAATCAATTTCTTTATCTAGAATAAATTTTTCAAACCAAAATTTAATCAATATTAGATAATCCTTATTAGTTAAAAAAAGTTTTCCAAGTAAACCGAATTTAACCAATAAAATTTTAGTATAAATTATATTCATACAAAATTCATTAGTATATCAATTTTTTCAAAATCAATTTCTTTATCTAGAATAAATTTTTCAAACCAAAATTTAATCAATATTGGATAATCCTTATTAATTAAAAAAAGTTTTCCAAGCAAACCAAATTTAACCAATAAAATTTTAATATAAATTATATTCATACAAAATTCATTAGTATATAAATTTTTTCAAAATCAATTTCTTTATCTAGGATAAATTTTTCAAACCAAAATTTAATCAATATTGAATAATCCTTATTAGTTAAAAAAAGTTTTCCAAGCAAACCAAATTTAACCAATAAAATTTTAATATAAATTATATTCATACAAAATTCATTAATATATAAATTTTTTCAAAATCAATTTCTTTATCTAGAATAAATTTTTCAAATCAAAATTTAATCAATATTGGATAATCCTTATTAGTTAACAAAACAGTTTTCCAAGTAAACCAAATTTAACCAATAAAATTTTAATATAAATTATATTCATACAAAATTCATTAATATATAAATTTTTTCAAAATCAATTTTTTATCTAGAATAAATTTTTCAAATCAAAATTTAATCAATATTAGATAATCCTTATTAGTTAACAAAACAGTTTTCCAAGTAAACCGAATTTAACCAATAAAATTTTAATATAAATTATATTCATACAAAATTCATTAATATATAAATTTTTTCAAAATCAATTTCTTTATTTAGAATAAATTTTTGATAAACTAAAATTTAATCAATATTGGATAATCCCTATTAGTTAACAAAACAATTTTCCAAGTAAACCGAATTTAACCAATAAAATTTTAATATAAATTATATTCATACAAAATTCATTAATATATAAATTTTTTCAAAATCAATTTCTTTATTTAGAATAAATTTTTGATAAACTAAAATTTAATCAATATTGGATAATCCCTATTAGTTAACAAAACAGTTTTCCAAGTAAACCGAATTTAACCAATAAAATTTTAATATAAATTATATTCATACAAAATTCATTAATATATAAATTTTTTCAAAATCAATTTCTTTATTTAGAATAAATTTTTGATAAACTAAAATTTAATCAATATTGGATAATCCCTATTAGTTAACAAAACAGTTTTCCAAGTAAACCGAATTTAACCAATAAAATTTTAATATAAATTATATTCATACAAAATTCATTAATATATAAATTTTTTCAAAATCAATTTCTTTATTTAGAATAAATTTTTGATAAACTAAAATTTAATCAATATTGGATAATCCCTATTAGTTAACAAAACAGTTTTCCAAGTAAACCGAATTTAACCAATAAAATTTTAATATAAATTATATTCATACAAAATTCATTAATATATAAATTTTTTCAAAATCAATTTCTTTATTTAGAATAAATTTTTGATAAACTAAAATTTAATCAATATTGGATAATCCCTATTAGTTAACAAAACAGTTTTCCAAGTAAACCGAATTTAACCAATAAAATTTTAATATAAATTATATTCATACAAAATTCATTAATATATAAATTTTTTCAAAATCAATTTCTTTATTTAGAATAAATTTTTGATAAACTAAAATTTAATCAATATTGGATAATCCCTATTAGTTAACAAAACAGTTTTCCAAGTAAACCGAATTTAACCAATAAAATTTTAATATAAATTATATTCATACAAAATTCATTAATATATAAATTTTTTCAAAATCAATTTCTTTATTTAGAATAAATTTTTGATAAACTAAAATTTAATCAATATTGGATAATCCCTATTAGTTAACAAAACAGTTTTCCAAGTAAACCGAATTTAACCAATAAAATTTTAATATAAATTATATTCATACAAAATTCATTAATATATAAATTTTTTCAAAATCAATTTCTTTATTTAGAATAAATTTTTGATAAACTAAAATTTAATCAATATTGGGTAATCCATATTAGTTAACAAAACAATTTTCCAAGTAAACCGAATTTAACCAATAAAATTTTAATATAAATTATATTCATACAAAATTCATTAATATAAAAAATTTTTATAAAATCAAAAATTCTTTTTTTATCATAAAATTATTTAATTTTATAATAAATTAGGTTTTTTTTTTTTTTTTTTTTGAAAAAAAAATTTATAAATTTTAATAAAATTTATTTTTACTATATAAATATTTAATATTATTATAATAAAATTAATATAATGATTTAATAATAATTATATATATATATATATTATATTATAAATTATTTATATTAAAATAAGAATTAATTTTATTATATTTTTATTAACATTATGTATAATAATTATTAAACATATATATATATATATTATATAATAAATATTTATAAATATATAAATATTTAATATAATTATAATAATGTATAATTATTAATTAATTTAATATATATATATTATATGATAAAATAGTTTTTATTAAATTAAACTTTTTAATTATTATTTATTAATAAATTTATTATATATTAATAGATTATTAATATATTTCTCTCTTAATTTCTCTTCAATTTATTTTATTATAACTTGACGAGACAATCAATTGTCAATTGAAATATATACACTAAATTATTATTGCATTAACGTATATATATATATATATAATAATTATAGTATTTATTAATATATAAATGTCTACTTTTATATATCTAGTAAATATTTATAATACAAAAAAAATTTTCATTTTTTTTTGCCGTTTTCTGAGCAAACCCCATAATACCCCAAAAATGACTTTTCCAAAAATTCCGAAAAATCGATTTTTCCCAAATTTGAATACACAAATCTTCAGGATATTTTTGCGATTTTTTTTCCTCATGAAATTTCAAAACCCTCCATTTTTTTTTTTTTCACCTATACACAATTCTCCAATATTTTTTCCCCAAAAATGACAAAAAAAAAAAAGAAAAAAAAAGAACCTAATTTTCCAGTATTTTTTCATGAGAAAACCCCCATAAAAATCCCATTTTTTGGCCGATTTTCAAAAAATACCTAACTTTCTCGTACAAAACCGTACCACAAATTATTAACCTCACAGGATTCAAAACAATTTATAAAAAATGAGTTTATCAAAAATTAATTCTAATTAAAGTAAAAAAAAAAAAAAAATCAATTAGAATGAAATTTTCCATAAATTCTAAATTTTTAAAAAAAAAAAATCAAAAAAAATGATTTTTTTTTTTTCAAACCCCCCCCTAAAAATTTTTCACCCATTTTTCAAAACGAAAAATCTCCATAATTTTTTTGTCAAATTTTAGCCTTTATGGGAAATCCCTGAACAAATTCAGAAATTTTCATTTTTTTAAAATTTTTTCAAAAAAAAATTTTTTTCGGAAAAAAAAAAAAAAAAAAATCAAAAAAATTGGATAATTGCTTAGAAACCTTTATTTTTTAAAAAAAAATTAAATAATTCACTTTAATAAAAAAATTGTTTTATTAACTAATAGGGATTATCCAATATTGATTAAATTTTAGTTTATCAAAAATTTATTCTAAATAAAGAAATTGATTTTGAAAAAATTTATATATTAATGAATTTTGTATGAATATAATTTATATTAAAATTTTATTGGTTAAATTCGGTTTACTTGGAAAACTATTTTGTTAACTAATAGGGATTACCCAATATTGATTAAATTTTAGTTTATCAAAAATTTATTCTAAATAAAGAAATTGATTTTGAAAAAATTTATATATTAATGAATTTTGTATGAATATAATTTATATTAAAATTTTATTGGTTAAATTCGGTTTACTTGGAAAACTGTTTTGTTAACTAATAGGGATTATCCAATATTGATTAAATTTTAGTTTATCAAAAATTTATTCTAAATAAAGAAATTGATTTTGAAAAAATTTATATATTAATGAATTTTGTATGAATATAATTTATATTAAAATTTTATTGGTTAAATTCGGTTTACTTGGAAAACTGTTTTGTTAACTAATAGGGATTATCCAATATTGATTAAATTTTAGTTTATCAAAAATTTATTCTAAATAAAGAAATTGATTTTGAAAAAATTTATATACTAATGAATTTTGTATGAATATAATTTATATTAAAATTTTATTGGTTAAATTCGGTTTACTTGGAAAACTGTTTTGTTAACTAATAGGGATTATCCAATATTGATTAAATTTTAGTTTATCAAAAATTTATTCTAAATAAAGAAATTGATTTTGAAAAAATTTATATATTAATGAATTTTGTATGAATATAATTTATATTAAAATTTTATTGGTTAAATTCGGTTTACTTAAAAAACTATTTTGTTAACTAATAGGGATTATCCAATATTGATTAAATTTTAGTTTATCAAAAATTTATTCTAAATAAAGAAATTGATTTTGAAAAAATTTATATATTAATGAATTTTGTATGAATATAATTTATATTAAAATTTTATTGGTTAAATTCGGTTTACTTAAAAAACTATTTTGTTAACTAATAGGGATTATCCAATATTGATTAAATTTTAGTTTATCAAAAATTTATTCTAAATAAAGAAATTGATTTTGAAAAAATTTATATATTAATGAATTTTGTATGAATATAATTTATATTAAAATTTTATTGGTTAAATTCGGTTTACTTAAAAAACTATTTTGTTAACTAATAGGGATTATCCAATATTGATTAAATTTTAGTTTATCAAAAATTTATTCTAAATAAAGAAATTGATTTTGAAAAAATTTATATATTAATGAATTTTGTATGAATATAATTTATATTAAAATTTTATTGGTTAAATTCGGTTTACTTAAAAAACTATTTTGTTAACTAATAGGGATTATCCAATATTAATTAAATTTTAGTTTATCAAAAATTTATTCTAAATAAAGAAATTGATTTTGAAAAAATTTATATATTAATGAATTTTGTATGAATATAATTTATATTAAAATTTTATTAGTTAAATTTTAATAGTTTTTATAGATTTTCCAAGAATTTATAAAAATTACCAACACAATTTTAACAGTTTTTATAGATTTTCCAAGAATTTATAAAAATTACCAACACAATTTTAATAGTTTTTATAGATTTTCCAAGAATTTATAAAAATTACCAACACAATTTTAATAGTTTTTATAGATTTTCCAAGAATTTATAAAAATTACCAACACAATTTTAATAGTTTTTATAGATTTTCCAAGAATTTATAAAAATTACCAACACAATTTTAATAGTTTTTATAGATTTTCCAAGAATTTATAAAAGGTTACCAACACAATTTTAATAGTTTTTATAGATTTTCCAAGAATTTATAAAAATTACCAACACAATTTTAATAGTTTTTATAGATTTTCCAAGAATTTATAAAAATTACCAACACAATTTTAATAGTTTTTATAGATTTTCCAAGAATTTATAAAAGGTTACCAACACAATTTTAATAGTTTTTATAGATTTTCCAAGAATTTATAAAAATTACCAACACAATTTTAATAGTTTTTATAGATTTTCCAAGAATTTATAAAAATTCAACACAATTTTAATAGTTTTTATAGATTTTCCAAGAATTTATAAAAATTACCAACACAATTTTAATAGTTTTTATAGATTTTCCAAGAATTTATAAAAATTACCAACACAATTTTAATAGTTTTTATAGATTTTCCAAGAATTTATAAAAATTACCAACACAATTTTAATAGTTTTTATAGATTTTCCAAGAATTTATAAAAATTACCAACACAATTTTAATAGTTTTTATAGATTTTCCAAGAATTTATAAAAGGTTACGGCTAGCTCATTAGCCCCAGAGAGAAATATCCTAAAAATAATTAAGTATGAGGAAATCCTTGGTTAATAATTTATTAATTTTTAAAAATTAATAAATTTTGTACTTAGATTTTACACTTAGATAACTTTTTTTAGTACAAAAAATGGAGTGTCTGAAAAAGAATTATTTTGATAGAATAAAGCATGTAAATTTATCTTACCTCCATTATTTTATAATTAATAGAATTAAACTATTTCTTTAAATATCAAAAATTTATGTACATCATATACTAAATTATAAAAAGATAAGCTAATTAAGCTACTGGGTTCATACCCCAATCATAGAGGTTACAATCCTCTTCTTTTTGATTAACTTCTACAAATTAATCTTTTCCTCTACATTAATTTTTGGAACATTAATTTCTATCTCATCTTATTCTTGAATAGGAATATGATTAGGTTTAGAAATTAATTTATTATCTATTATCCCTTTAATAAGAAATACTAAAAATTCAATAGCATCTGAGGCAGCAATAAAATATTTTATTACTCAAGCCTTAGCTTCAACAATTTTACTTTTTTCCATTATTCTAATATCTTTAGATTTTTCTTATATTATAAGTAATTTTTATTTAACTATAATGTTCAATACATCTTTATTTATCAAAATAGGAGCAGCACCATTTCATTTTTGATTCCCCGAAGTAATGGAAGGTCTATCATGAACAAATTCTTTTATTATATTAACATGACAAAAAATTGCCCCATTAGTATTAATTACCTACACTAATTTTCAAAGAATATCATATCTAATTTTAATTATTATTATAAGAAGAATTTTCAGAGGAATTCTAGGACTTAACCAAACTAGAATACGAAAAATTCTAGCCTACTCATCAATTAATCATCTAAGATGAATATTGGCATCAATACTTTTTTTTGAAACAATTTGAATTTACTATTTTATTACTTATATAATTATTACACTTAATATTATTATTATTTTAAGTAAATTTAATATTTTTATATTAAGACAATTATTTTTATCAATTAATCACTATCCTTTAATTAAATTTTTTTTTATATTAAATTTTATATCATTAGGAGGATTACCCCCATTTCTAGGATTTATACCAAAATGATTAACAATTCAAATTTTAATTAAAATAAATTTGTTCTCTTTATCTCTAATTGTAATCGTAATAACTTTAATTACATTATTTTTTTATATACGAATCATTACTTTAGGAATCATTATAAATACAAATAATAACCTTTATTATAAAATACCTTATTTAAATCAATTAAATAATATTTATTTAATTAATTTTATTATTCTTATAAGATTACTATTTATTACAATTTTATTCAATTTATACTAAGGATTTAAGTTATTTTAAACTAGAAACCTTCAAAGTTTCAAAAAAAGAATGTCTCTTTAAGCCTTAAGTTTTAGAATAAAATTCAACTTTAAATTTGCAATTTAACATCATTATTTTGACTATAAAACTTAGTAAAAGAAATTTTATTTCGTAAATAAATTTACAATTTATCGCTTACATCTCAGCCATTTTACTATATTTAATGAATAAATGATTATTTTCTACAAATCATAAGGATATTGGAACTTTATATTTTATATTTGGATCATGAGCAGGGATAGTAGGAACATCTCTAAGATTACTAATTCGAGCTGAATTAGGAAATCCCGGAACATTAATTGGTGATGATCAAATTTATAATGTAATTGTAACTGCACATGCATTTATTATAATTTTCTTTATAGTTATACCTATTCTAATTGGGGGATTTGGAAATTGATTAGTACCCCTGATACTTGGAGCCCCTGATATAGCTTTCCCACGAATAAATAACATAAGATTCTGACTTTTACCCCCTTCTTTAACTCTCCTTTTAATAAGAAGAATAGTAGAAAGAGGTGCAGGAACAGGATGAACAGTATACCCACCACTATCATCTAATATTGCCCACGGAGGAGCTTCAGTAGATTTAGCTATTTTCAGACTTCATTTAGCAGGAATCTCTTCAATTTTAGGGGCAGTAAATTTTATTACAACAGTAATTAATATACGATCAACAGGAATAACATTTGATCGAATACCCCTATTTGCATGAGCTGTAGCAATTACTGCCCTTCTCCTTCTTTTATCACTTCCCGTATTAGCAGGGGCAATTACTATACTTCTTACAGATCGAAATTTAAATACTACATTTTTTGACCCAATAGGAGGAGGAGACCCAATTCTTTACCAACATTTATTTTGATTTTTCGGACATCCTGAAGTTTATATTTTAATTTTACCAGGATTTGGAATAATCTCTCATATTATTAGACAAGAAAGAAGAAAAAAGGAAACATTTGGTACTTTAGGTATAATTTATGCCATAATAGCAATTGGTCTTTTAGGATTTATTGTTTGAGCTCACCATATATTTACAGTAGGAATAGACGTTGACACCCGGGCATACTTTACATCAGCTACAATAATTATTGCTGTCCCAACTGGTATTAAAATTTTTAGATGACTAGCCACTCTTCATGGTACACAATTAAATTATTCTCCATCAATAATTTGAGCTTTAGGATTTGTGTTCCTTTTTACAGTAGGAGGATTAACAGGTGTAGTTCTAGCAAATTCTTCTATTGACATCGTCTTACATGATACCTATTATGTAGTAGCACACTTTCATTATGTTTTATCAATAGGGGCTGTATTTGCTATTATAGCAGGGTTTGTTCATTGATTCCCACTATTTACTGGACTAACTATAAATCAAAAATATTTAAAAATTCAATTCTTAATTATATTCATTGGAGTTAACATAACCTTTTTCCCACAACATTTCTTAGGATTAAGAGGTATACCTCGACGATATTCAGATTATCCTGATGCTTATACAACATGAAATATTATTTCTTCAATTGGATCATTAATTTCATTAATTAGAATTTTCTTATTTTTATTTATTATTTGAGATAGATTCTCATCAATACGAAAATCTATTGGAACTCTAAATATACCAACATCTATCGAATGAATACAAAAAATACCCCCAGCAGAACATAGATACGATGAATTACCAATTTTAACATCAAATTTCTAATATGGCAGAATAGTGCAATGAATTTAAGCTTCATATATAAAGTTAATTACTTTTTTTAGAAATAGCTACTTGAAAAAGAACATCCCTTCAAGACGCTGCTTCACCATTAATAGAGCAATTAATTTTTTTTCACAATCACGCTTTATTAATTCTATTAATAATTACTGTTATAGTAAGATATCTTATAGCAAGATTATTTTTTAATAAATATAACTATCGATTCTTATTAGAAGGACAAACTATTGAAATTATTTGAACTATTGTTCCCGCAGTTACATTAATTTTTATTGCTTTACCTTCTCTTCAACTTTTATACTTATTGGATGAAATTAATAACCCATTAATTTCTATTAAAACAATTGGACATCAATGATATTGATCATATGAGTATTCAGATTTCAAAAAAATTGAGTTTGATTCTTATATAATTCCAACAAATGAAATAAAAATTGACGGATTTCGACTTTTAGATGTCGATAATCGAACAGTATTACCATTTAACTCTCAAATTCGTATACTAGTAACAGCTGCAGATGTTATTCATTCCTGAACAATTCCTGCTCTAAGAGTAAAAATTGATGCTACTCCAGGACGATTAAATCAAATTAGATTCTTAATAAATCGAGCTGGATTATTTTTTGGCCAATGTTCTGAAATTTGTGGGGCTAATCATAGATTTATGCCTATTGTAGTTGAAAGAATTTCAATAAAGTACTTTATTAAATGAATAAATTCTAACTAAACATTAGATGACTGAAACGCAAGTATTGGTCTCTTAAACCATAGAATAGTAAATTAGCAATTACTTCTAATGAAAAATTTAGTTAATATAATAACATTAGTTTGTCAAACTAAAATAATTTCAATAGAAATAATTTTTAATTCCACAAATAGCCCCAATTAATTGATTAATATTATTATTTTATTTTTCTATAATTTTTATAATTTTTAATGTATTAAATTATTATGCATTTAATTATACTATTAAAACTTCATCTTTTAAAAAAAATAAATTTAACCTAAACTGAAAATGATAACTAATCTATTCTCTTCTTTTGATCCTGGAACATATATAGGAACTTCTCTTAATTGAATAAGAACCTTTTTAGGAATTATTTTTTTACCTACAATATTCTGATTAATTCCTTCTCGTTATAATTTCTTATGAAATAAAATTATTATTACCCTTCATAATGAATTTAAAATTCTTATTGGAAATAACTCTATTAAAGGAAGAACTTTAATTTTTATTTCAATTTTTTCTATAATTGTTTATAATAATTTTTTAGGATTATTTCCATACATTTTTACTAGATCAAGACATCTTGCACTAACTTTATCACTAGCCCTACCTATATGATTAAGATTTATAATTTATGGGTGAATCAATAACACAATACACATATTTACTCACCTAGTTCCTCAAGGAACTCCTCCTGTTCTTATACCTTTTATAGTATGTATTGAAACAATTAGAAATATTATTCGACCAGGAACTTTAGCAGTTCGATTAGCAGCCAATATAATTGCTGGCCATCTATTAATAACTCTTTTAGGGAATACAGGATCTATATTAAACTTACTAATAATTAATCTACTTATTATTACTCAATTATTACTATTATTATTAGAATCAGCAGTCTCAATTATTCAATCTTACGTATTTGCAGTATTAGCAACTCTTTACTCTAGAGAAGTAAATTAATGGCAAAAAAAAATCACCCATTTCATTTAGTTGATGTTAGACCATGACCTATCTTAGGAGCTTTTGGTGCTATAATCACAATAATTGGTATTATTAAATGATTTCATTTCTATAATAATAGATTATTTTTATTAGGATCCCTTATTACTTTAATAGTTATATACCAATGATGACGGGATGTAGTTCGAGAAGGAACCTTCCAAGGCCTTCACACTTATCAAGTTACAATAGGACTTCGATGGGGGATAATTTTATTTATTACTTCAGAAGTATTCTTTTTTATTTCTTTCTTTTGAGGATTCTTTCATAGAAGTTTATCTCCCTCTATTGAAATTGGAATAATATGACCCCCTAAGGGAATTGTCCCATTCAACCCTCTTCAAATTCCACTATTAAATACTTTAATTTTATTAACATCAGGACTAACAGTAACTTGAGCTCATCACAGATTAATTGAAAATAACTATACTCAAGCATTACAAAGACTAATCCTAACTGTAGTATTAGGAATCTACTTTACAATTCTACAAGCTTATGAATATATCGAAGCCCCCTTCACTATCGCAGATAGAGTTTATGGTTCTTCATTTTTTATAGCAACAGGATTCCATGGGATTCATGTAATTATTGGAACAACATTTTTACTAGTATGTTTAATTCGTCACTATAATAATCATTTTTCGTGTATTCATCATTTCGGATTTGAAGCAGCTGCTTGATATTGACATTTTGTTGATGTAGTTTGATTATTTTTATATATTACTATTTATTGATGAGGTAGATAATTATTTATATAGTATAAAATATTATAATTGATTTCCAATCAAAAGATCTAATTATATTTAGTATAAATAATTAAAATAATTTTTTACTTTAGAATAATAATTTTTTGTATTTGTTATATCTTAATCGTTTTAGCTTCAATTTTATCAAAAAAAAGTTTCTATGACCGAGAAAAAAGATCCCCATTTGAATGTGGGTTTGACCCTAAAAGTTCAGCCCGAATGCCATTTTCATTACACTTTTTCTTAATTGCAGTAATTTTCTTAATTTTTGACGTTGAAATTACCCTACTAATTCCAATAATTATAACTATTAAAATTTCTAATATTATTAATTTTAGATTAATTACATCTTTCTTTTTATTTATTCTATTGTTTGGTCTCTACCATGAATGAAATCAAGGAGCCCTAAATTGAACTAAATAAAACCTAACCCAGGGTAATAGTTAATTATAACATTTAATTTGCATTTAAAAGATATTGAAAATTTCTCAATTTACCTTAAAATAAGAAACAAAAATTTGTATTTAGTTTCGACCTAAAATTATGATGATAAAATTCATCCTTATTTAAATAAAATTAATTGAAGCCAAAATAGCGGCATATCACTGTTAATGATAACATTGGATTAACTTTTTCCCAATTAAAAAGATATGATAATTCAAGAATAAGCTTCTAACTTAATTCTTTAGCAGTGGAATCTGTTAATATCTTTAAAAATTTATTAGTTTAACTACTAAAACATTACATTTTCAATGTAAAAATAAATTTTTTATTTATAAATTATAAAATTACTTAAAAATATAAAAATATTACCCTAATATCTTCAATATTATACTCTAAATTAAGCTATTTAAGTTAAATCAATACTATAAATATAATTCATAAAACTGTTAATAATATAAAAATTTTTAAATTATTATTATATAAAAATTGTAAAAACATAGAAGAATTCTTAATATTACTAAAAAGATTCTGAGCTCCAACATATTCAGATCAACCTTGATCAACTCTCTTATAAATCAAATTCCCCATAATTAATGGATAATAATTAACACCAAATGTTGATAAAATAGGCATATTTCACATTGAAGAAAAAAATAATCTAAATTTTAAATAATTTAATGAATTTAAAGAATAACATAACCCAAATTTTGAAAGCTCATACCCTAAGACTATTCCAATTAAAGTTACTAACAAAGCTATAATCTTCATTAAAAAAGGTAAACAAATAAAATAAGGAATAGGAAATATTACTCATATTAATATTCTACCCCCGAAAATCACCAATCTAATTAAACCTCTTATACCCTTTAATATAATATAATTATTATTATCAGAAATTATATTTAAAGAAAAATGATTAAAATCACCAATTAAAACATAATAAATTAAGCGAAAAGTATAAGAAACTGTTAAACCAGTAGAAACAAAAAAAATCAAATAAATATAAATATTTAAATAATTTATAGAAACAATTTCTAAAATTAAATCCTTAGAATAAAACCCCGATAAAAATGGTAAACCACATAAAGCCATATTTGAAATGATAAAAAAAGAACAAGTTAAAGGCATTAAATTTACTAATCCCCCCATAAAACGAATATCTTGACAATTTCCAACATTATGAATTATACAACCTGCACACATAAACAATAATGCCTTAAATAAAGCATGAGTTAATAAATGAAAAAAAGCTAAATTATACTCCCCTAAAGACAAAATTCTTATTATTAACCCTAACTGTCTCAAAGTTGATAAAGCAATAATTTTTTTTAAATCATACTCAAAATTTGCCCCTAATCCAGCCATAAATATAGTTATTCTACCAATAAATAATAAAAATAACATACAATTATATCTTAAAGCTAAATTAAATCGAATTAATAAGTAAACACCAGCAGTTACTAAAGTTGATGAGTGAACTAAAGAAGAAACTGGGGTTGGAGCAGCTATAGCTGCAGGTAACCAAGAAGAAAATGGAATTTGAGCTGACTTTGTTATTGCAGCAATTATCACAAATAATCCAATAATTACTAATTCATCACTCTTTATATAATCAACATAATAGTAATAATTAAACCCACCATAATTTATTATTCAAGCAATAGATAATAACAAAAATACATCCCCAATTCGATTTCTTAATGCTGTAATTATACCTGCATTATAAGATTTTACATTCTGATAATAGATAACTAAACAATAAGAAACTAACCCTAAACCATCTCAACCTAATAAAATTCTAATTAAATTTGGCCTAATAATTAACAATATCATCGATAAAACAAACATACAAACTAATATAATAAAACGATTAATATTTAAATCACCCTCTATATATTCATCTCTATAAAAAATTACTATTGAAGAAATAAATAAAACAAATCTTATAAATAATAAAGATATTCAATCAAATAAAATTGTTATTAAAATTTGACAAGAATTAATTCTAATTAATTGAAATTCTATTATTACAGTATAATCCAATACTATAAAATACAATCTACTAAAAAATAAAGAAATTCTCAAAATTAATATAAATAAAAAATAAATAAAACAAATTGAAATTATCTAAGATATCCTCATATATCACTGACATCACAAATCAGTATTTTAAATTAAACTACTTAAATAAATTCATAAACAAAAATATTCTCTCTTTAAAATTAAAATATTTAAGGGTAATCAATGTAATATTAGTAATAAATATTCACGAACTACACCATTAGAAAATGAATAAATCCCAGAAAATAACTTCCCATGCTGAGTATATGAATAAAGATACAATGAATAAACTGCTCTAAAAAAAGATAAAAATATCAATATTAATATACATAAATTATTTCACCTAATCAAACTATTAATTAGTATAATTTCCCCTAATAAATTAAAAGAAGGGGGTGCAGCTATATTTGACCTTCTTAATAAAAATCATCACAATCTTATTGAAGGTATTAAATTAATCAATCCCTTATTTAAAAATATTCTCCGTCTCAATAAACGTTCATAATTAATATTTGCTAAACAAAATAAACCTGAAGAACATAAACCATGAGCTAATATTATCACTAAAGCCCCACATATTCCCCAATAAGAAATCGTTATAATGCCACCTAAAACTAACCCTATATGGGCTACTGAAGAATAAGCAATTAAAGATTTAATGTCAATTTGACGAATACAAATTAAAGATACTAATAATCCCCCATATATTCTAATAACTACAAAAATCATATTAATTTTCATACCAATTTCTAAAAAAACTGATATTAAACGCATTAAGCCATACCCTCCTAACTTTAATAATACACCAGCTAAAATCATAGACCCAGAAACTGGAGCCTCAACATGAGCCTTAGGTAATCATAAATGAACTAAATATATAGGTATTTTAACAAAAAAAGCTAAATTTATACATAAATACATATAAATATTACTTACCAAATTATTTATAAAAAAAAAATCTAAAACAAAAAATTTTTCATAATAATAAAAAATTGAAATTATTATTGGTAAAGAAACAAATAAAGTATAAAATAATAAATAAATACCGGCCTGTAATCGTTCAGGTTGATAACCCCAACCAACAATTAAAATTAAAGTTGGAATTAATCTCATTTCAAAAAATAAATAAAAAAGAAATAAATTTATTGAAGTAAAAGTTACAAATAAAAAAAATATTAAAAATAAAATAATTAATAAAAAAAAATTATTAAAATAATTCTTATAATTAACCCTTTCTCTTGCTATAATTATTAAAGCACAAACCCATAATCTTAATAAAACTATAGTAAAAGACAATAAATCACACCCTAAAAAATAACTAATACTCTTAAATATATAAGAATATCTAAAATTTAATAAAAATAAAAAAAATATAATAAAATATATAGATTGATTTAATCAAAAATTTTTTATCTTAAAACTTAATGGAATCATAAAAATTATTATAACAAGATATTTTATCATAATACATTAAAAGTTCTAAAATAATCATTACCATGAGTACGAATCAAAGAAACTAAAACAGCTAACCCTAAAGCCCCCTCACATACTCTTATAGTTAAAAAGACTATTCTAAAAAAATATTCAAAATAATAATAAGCTAAATATAAAAATAAATTAAAAAATAAACTTAAAATAATAAACTCTAATCTTAATAATATTAATAATAAATGCTTACGTTTCATAGTAAAAGAAATTAATCCTATAAAATACATAAAAATAGAAACACCTAAACTAAAAATTAACATTGTTTTAATAATTTATAATAAAATATTGGTCTTGTAAACCAAAAAAAAGATTAACTCTTTTAAAACTTCAGAGAAAAAATAACTAATTTCATCTTTAATCTCCAAAATTAAAATTTTTTTTAAACTATTCTCTGATATTTTAACTATAATAACAATCTCAATAATAATATCCTTATTTATGATTTGATTGAAACACCCTTTAACCTTAGGTATAATCCTGTTAATTCAAACTATTAACACTTCACTATTTATAGGATATTTCAATTCTAATTATTGATTTTCTTATATTTTATTTTTAATTATAATTGGAGGAATACTTGTATTATTCATTTATATAACAAGAATTGCATCAAATGAAAAATTCTTCCCCTCAATTAAACTATTCTTATTTTCCATATTAATATATTTTATCTACTTAATTACAATAATTTCAATTGACCCATTCTATATAACTATAAGAAATTCTTACAAAATAAGTTTATTAAGTGAAATTAATTGATCATTAAATAAATATTTAAATTTTCCAAATAATATAATTATATATATATTAATTATTTATTTATTAATTACTCTTCTTGCTATTGTAAAAATTACTAATTTTAAAAGAGGACCTTTACGATCTTCAAATTAAATCTATGAAAACACCAATACGAAAAATATCCCCTATACTAAAAATTGTTAATAATTCATTAATTGATTTACCATCACCATCTAATATTAGAGCATGATGAAATTTTGGATCCTTGTTAGGCTTATGTCTAATAATTCAAATTATTACTGGAATCTTCCTAGCCATGCACTATACACCTAATGTAGACTTAGCCTTTAATAGAGTAGTACATATTTGTCGAGATGTAAATTATGGTTGACTAATACGAACCTTACATGCTAATGGTGCTAGATTTTTTTTTATTTGTCTATACCTTCACGTAGGACGGGGTATATACTATGGATCTTATAATCTACATTTAACCTGAACAGTTGGAGTTTTAATTTTATTTCTAGTTATAGCAACAGCTTTCTTAGGATATGTCTTACCTTGAGGTCAAATATCTTTTTGAGGGGCAACTGTAATTACTAATCTTGTATCTGCAATCCCCTACATAGGTCATATAATCGTACAATGACTTTGGGGGGGATTTGCAGTAGATAACGCAACACTTAATCGATTCTTCGCCCTACACTTCCTTTTACCATTCATTATTGCAGCTATAGTTATAATCCACTTATTATTCCTTCATCAAACAGGATCTAATAATCCATTAGGAATTAATAGAAATATTGATAAGTCACCTTTTCACCCATATTTTTCTTTAAAGGATTCCGTTGGATTTATTATCATAACCATAATCTTAATATTACTAGTTTTAATTAACCCGTATATATTAGGAGATCCAGATAATTTTGTCCCAGCAAATCCCCTAGTAACACCTGTTCACATTCAACCTGAATGATATTTTCTCTTTGCTTATGCTATTCTACGATCAATTCCAAACAAACTTGGTGGTGTAATTGCTTTAGTATTATCAATTGCAATTTTATTTATCCTACCAATTATTAATAAAAAAAAAATCCAAAGAACTCAATTTTATCCAATTAATAAAATTTTATTTTGAATTTTCCTAAATATCGTTATTCTTTTAACATGAATTGGGGCCCGACCAGTTGAAGACCCTTATATTATAATCGGACAAATCTTAACAATCTCATATTTTTCATATTTTATTCTAAATATATTAGTATCAAATATATGAGACTCAATTATATTTAAAAATTAAATTAATTAATGAACTTGATATAAGTGTATATTTTGAAAATATAAAAAAGAAGTAAAATCTTCTATTAATTTGTACTAAATTTTATTAACTATAATAAAATAGTAAATAAAAATAATTTTAATCCCCCAAAAAATAAGAGATAATTCAATGAAACTGGTAAATATCTTTTTCAACACAAATATATTAACTTATCATATCGATATCGCGGCAAAGTCCCACGAACTCAAACTCATAAAAAAGCTATAAACACTAATTTAATAAAAAAAAATAATCTCATTAAATTAGCCCCTAAAAATAACACACAACACAATATTCTCATAAATAAAATTCTTGAATATTCAGCTAAAAAAATTAATGCAAACCCACCTCTTCTATATTCAACATTAAACCCTGAAACTAATTCTGACTCACCCTCAGCAAAATCAAAAGGAGTCCGATTAGTTTCTGCTAATCTTGAAGCAAATCACATTAAACATAAAGGAAAACATAAAAATAAAAATCATATATATTCTTGATATTTTATAAAATCCAATAAATTTAAACTACAAGTTAAAAATAAAAATGATAATAAAATTAAAAATAAACTAACTTCATAAGAAATTGTTTGAGCTACAGCACGTAAACCCCCCAATAAAGCATAATTTGAATTAGAGGATCAACCAGCCAACATAATGGTATAAACCCCCAATCTAGAACAACATAAAAAATATAAAATTCCCAAATTAAACCTAAATAAATAAGTCAAAAATGGTATACATAATCATAATATTAAAGATAAAAATAAACTAAAAACAGGAGAAAAATAATAAATTACAATATTAGACATTAAAGGAAACGTTTGCTCCTTAGTAAATAACTTAATTGCATCACTAAAAGGCTGTAAAATTCCTATATACCCCACCTTATTAGGGCCCTTACGAATTTGAATATAACCTAAAACTTTTCGTTCTATTAAAGTTAAAAAAGCTAGGCCAACTAAAACACCAATAATTATAATTAAAACTGAAATTAAACATAAAATTACATCTCAATAAAAAATTATTACTTGTATATAAAATATATACTTAATTAAATTCTAAATTTAAAACACTATTCTGCCAAAGTAATATATTAATGATAATCTTACTATAATAATTATTACAAATACTTGATCCTTTCGTACTAAAATATTTTAATTGTTTAAAGATAGAAACCAACCTGGCTTACACCGGTTTAAACTCAGATCATGTAAAATTTTAAAGGTCGAACAGACCTAACTGGCTTAGCTCCTACACCAAGCGTTTATTTTAATCCAACATCGAGGTCGCAAACTTTTTTTTCGATAAGAACTCTCAAAAAAAATTACGCTGTTATCCCTAAGGTAATTTAATCTTTTAATCATAAATAATGGATCAATTAATCATATATCAATGTTAAAAATAAAGAAAAGTTCGTTTAATTTTCCAATCGCCCCAACCAAATATTTATTAAAAAACAATAAAATTAAAATTCTTAAATTTTTTAAATTTCAATAAATATAAAACTCTATAGGGTCTTCTCGTCTTTTAAATACATTTAAGCTTTCTTACTTAAAAATAAAATTCTAATCAAATTTAAATTGAGACAGTTTTTTTCTCGTTCGACCTTTCATACCAGTTCTCAATTAAAAAACTAATTATTATGCTACCTTTGCACGATCAAAATATCGCGGCCATTTAATAATTTTATTATCATAGGGCAGGTCAGACTTTAAATTATTATCAAAAAGACATGTTTTTAATAAACAGGCGGAAAAAATATTTGCCGAATTCCTTAACTTAACCTAAAAAAAATAATTTAAATTTACATAAAATTATACTAATTCTATCATTATTACATTAATTCTTATATTAAATTAATAATTTTAATAAAAAATTTAAAATAATATATAAATCTTAATTTCAATAAAACTTGTTATAAAACACTATAATAAATGAACACTTCCAATCCTATTAATTTTAAAATATAAACTATTACTTATAAAATCTTTATTTTAAAGCTTATCCCTTAAAATATTAATTAATCATATAAATTCAAATAAAAAATTATAAAAATTTAACAATAATTAACTAAATTAAATTTATTTCTTAAAAAACTAGATAAATTTAAAAACGAATAACGTTTCATTACAAAAAAACTATTTTAAATATTTATGCCACAATAAAATTTATAGTTTCTTAGCTCTTTTAAATTCGAGAATATTAAATTTTATAATTATTATTTAATAAACCCTGATACCCAAGGTACAATAAATAAAATTTTCTTTTAATCATTTAATTATTTCAATTATTTAAATATTCTATCACTATACTATTACACTATAATTAAATCTAATTTTATCTTAATTTATAAAAAAAAATAAAAATATTTTTATTAAAAATTCCTAAATAAAAAAATTTATATAAATTATTCAATTCAAATTAAATTGATTCACACAACTAACTTTTTAATGTAAATAAAAAACTTTTTAACAAGCTCTAATTTGCAAACCAGGTACACCTTCCGGTACACCTACTATGTTACGACTTATTTCACTTTAAGATTCAATGAAAGCGACGGGCGATATGTACATATTCTAGAGCTAAAATCATACATTTTAAATTAAACATATTACTGTCAAATCCGCTTTATATAATAACTTTAATTATTATAACCATATAAATAAATTTATTGTAACCCATCTCTTCTTAATTATAAGCTACACCTTGATCTGATCTCCTT
Organism: Digitonthophagus gazella; assembly: GCA_036711955.1. NCBI lineage: Eukaryota > Metazoa > Arthropoda > Insecta > Coleoptera > Scarabaeidae > Digitonthophagus > Digitonthophagus gazella. The sequence goes on from JASCIT010000134.1 coordinate 22,761, forward strand.
TATTGTATCATAAATCATGAACATTTTCATCTCTTTTAAGATATTCAACCTACGACGATATACAAACTATTAAATTAAGTACAATTAATCGTGGATCATCAATTATAGGACAGGTTCCTCTGAAAAGACTAAAATACCGCCAAATTCTTTAAATTTCAAGAACATAACTACTACTTCCCCGGCATTGTTAATTTACATTCCTTATAATAGGGTATCTAATCCTAGTCTAATAATGGAATTTCATAACCTCATAATTTAACCGAAAACTTTATTTAAATTTCTAATTTCACTTAATAAATCTAATTTTAAATTAAAACAATCCTTATTAATTATTACCAGAAAAAATTTAATTGCATTATCTGTCTAACCGCGGTTGCTGGCACAAATTTTACCAATGCTATTATATATTCCTATATCAAAATCTCCTCCATTGTATAAATCTAATTATTGCCTGTACTTTTTAATTTTATAAAATTACTTTTTAAATAATTCTCAGCACAAAAATTTACATATAATAAAAATATAAATTAAATTAAAAAACTAGAATCAAATTTTTTTTTAACATTCTTCCAAATTAATATTAAAAAATTTTTTAATATTTTTACTAAACACTCAATTTATTATATTAACTACAAATTTAATATAAAAACTTTAATTGTTCTAATTTTTAAATAAAATTCTAACTATTCATTCATACAAAATTTTACTAATATATATATATATATATTTCAAAATCAATTTCCTTATTTAAAAATATTTTTTAACCAAAATTTAATCAATATTAAATAATCCCTATTAATTAACAAAAATTTTCCAAGTAAACCGAATTTAACCAATAAAATTTTAATATAAATTATATTCATACAAAATTCATTAATATATAAATTTTTTCAAAATCAAATTTAGAATAAATTTTTCAAACCAAAATTTAATCAATATTGGATAATCCTTATTAATTAACAAAACAGTTTTCCAAGTAAACCGAATTTAACCAATAAAATTTTAGTATAAATTATATTCATACAAAATTCATTAATATATAAATTTTTTCAAAATCAATTTCTTTATCTAGAATAAATTTTTCAAACCAAAATTTAATCAATATTGGATAATTCTTATTAGTTAACAAAAATTTTCCAAATAAACCAAATTTAACCAATAAAATTTTAGTATAAATTATATTCATACAAAATTCATTAATATATAAATTTTTTCAAAATCAATTTCTTTATCTAGAATAAATTTTTCAAACCAAAATTTAATTAATATTGGATAATTCTTATTAGTTAACAAAAATTTTCCAAATAAACCAAATTTAACCAATAAAATTTTAGTATAAATTATATTCATACAAAATTCATTAGTATATAAATTTTTTCAAAATCAATTTCTTTATCTAGAATAAATTTTTCAAACCAAAATTTAATTAATATTGGATAATTCTTATTAGTTAACAAAAATTTTCCAAATAAACCAAATTTAACCAATAAAATTTTAGTATAAATTATATTCATACAAAATTCATTAGTATATAAATTTTTTCAAAATCAATTTCTTTATCTAGAATAAATTTTTCAAACCAAAATTTAATCAATATTGGATAATCCTTATTAATTAAAAAAAGTTTTCCAAGTAAACCAAATTTAAACAATAAAATTTTAGTATAAATTATATTCATACAAAATTCATTAGTATATAAATTTTTTCAAAATCAATTTCTTTATCTAGAATAAATTTTTCAAACCAAAATTTAATCAATATTAGATAATCCTTATTAGTTAAAAAAAGTTTTCCAAGTAAACCGAATTTAACCAATAAAATTTTAGTATAAATTATATTCATACAAAATTCATTAGTATATCAATTTTTTCAAAATCAATTTCTTTATCTAGAATAAATTTTTCAAACCAAAATTTAATCAATATTGGATAATCCTTATTAATTAAAAAAAGTTTTCCAAGCAAACCAAATTTAACCAATAAAATTTTAATATAAATTATATTCATACAAAATTCATTAGTATATAAATTTTTTCAAAATCAATTTCTTTATCTAGGATAAATTTTTCAAACCAAAATTTAATCAATATTGAATAATCCTTATTAGTTAAAAAAGTTTTCCAAGCAAACCAAATTTAACCAATAAAATTTTAATATAAATTATATTCATACAAAATTCATTAATATATAAATTTTTTCAAAATCAATTTCTTTATCTAGAATAAATTTTTCAAATCAAAATTTAATCAATATTGGATAATCCTTATT
>JASCIT010000135.1:0-2500 GCA_036711955.1 Digitonthophagus gazella
TAGAACGCGCGCGTCTCTTCGGCAGTCAGTCCGCTGCGAGAGAGATAGAGCAAAAACGCCTGTTGAAAGCGTTGCACGAACGAAACTAGCCAAAATCCGCCGCAGCACCGCGAGTGTGCTCGTGGCGTAGTTACGAATAAGTAACGTGATATAAAAGATTACCCTGAACGGTGGATCACTTGGCTCGTGGGTCGATGAAGAACGCAGCTAATTGCGCGTCAAATTGTGAACTGCAGGACACTTGAACATCGACACTTCGAACGCACATTGCGGTCTTCGGATACTGTTCCTGGACCACTCCTGGCTGAGGGTCGTTTCAATTTCCACGACTGCCGGGCGTGCTAAGGCGCCGTTAAACGGCGCTCGCCGTGGCAAGTATATGGCCGTTCGAGCGCCTCCAATGAGCCGATCGGGACGCCTTCGAATTTTCGTTGGCGTCGTTCTCGGACGGAGGAACGCGCGTCGGCTTAAATTACAGCCTGTGTACCGGTTGCGGCTGATATACCATCGCGCACTTGCGTTTAGCATTTGTCGCGAGCGTCAGTCCGTGACTCGACATCGGTCGACGTGTCAGAGATAGGTATATTTTTAGCGGATGAACGAGCTGGTCTTCGTGCTTATCGTACGCCTGAAGCGTGTCGCGCGCCTCCGGTACGTTTAACCACGTTTAAGGATTACGCCGCAATTAATCCCAAAATATATATGTTGTGGGAACGGGCGTTCGCCCTGTGGCTGCCGAGGACGGCGGCCGACGCAAGACGTCCTTAGAGTCGTCGTCGTCTCAGGTCGTTCTACGTCCTCTGGGTGTTAACAGCCGCGACGAACGTGTCTACGTTTGACAACTTATCGTCGTCTGACCGATAGATCGAGCGTCCGGGGCAGTAGTTTTTTATTATTATTTAAATGATAATATAAGACGAACCCGTTCGTCGTCCAAAGTGGCGACGACGGACCCGGCCGGCGGCGTGCCGCTTAAACCGGAGGCTTTTTACTACCATACATTTATAAGCAAGCGGGCGAGCAAGCAAGCGGAGCGCGCATTAGCCGTGCTCTCTGCTGCTGCCGTGCTGTGCTGTAAACGAAAACGCGACCTCAGAGCAGGTGAGGCTACCCGCTGAATTTAAGCATATTACTAAGCGGAGGAAAAGAAACTAACTAGGATTCCCTCAGTAGCGGCGAGCGAACAGGGAAGAGCCCAGCACCGAATCCCGCGGCCGGAAACGGACGCCGGGAAATGTGGTGTTAGGGAGGATCCGCTATCCCGAGATCGCACGGCGAGCCCAAGTCCTTCTTGAACGGGGCCACTTACCCAGAGAGGGTGCCAGGCCCGTAGAGGCGGCCGTCGGTAGCGGGAGGATCTCTCCTCAGAGTCGGGTTGCTTGAGAGTGCAGCCCTAAGTGGGTGGTAAACTCCATCTAAGGCTAAATATGACCACGAGACCGATAGCGAACAAGTACCGTGAGGGAAAGTTGAAAAGAACTTTGAAGAGAGAGTTCAATAGTACGTGAAACCGTTCAGGGGTAAACCTGAGAAACCCGAAAGGTCGAAAGGGGAGATTCAACGCGATACGTTGCTCGCGAGCGACGCGTGATGTGACGGGCAGCCGCTTCGCGGTTGGCAAGCTCGCTGCACGCGCCGAACGATCGGGCATCGGACGCGTGCACTTCTCCTCCTGTAGGACGTCGTGACCCGTTGGGCGCCGGTCTAAGGCCCGCGGTGGAGACCGGACGCCTTTTGCGCGTCCGGACCCGCGGTGTCCCGACCGGTTCGACCGACGGTAAAACTAAGGCGCGGGGCCGCGACATAGTTCGCGTCCGGCTCGTCGCAAGCGCGAACGGCAAACGGGGCGTCCGGGCCCAGTACCGGATCCCCGACCGTTCGGCTGTTGGCGGCGCAGTCCTCGGACTGACCTCGTACACGCCAGTCTACGGCGCTATAGCTTTGGGTACTTTCAGGACCCGTCTTGAAACACGGACCAAGGAGTCTAGCATGTGCGCGAGTCATTGGGACATTGATAAACCTAAAGGCGCAATGAAAGTGAAGGTTCGCCTCGCGCGGACCGAGGGAGGATGGGCCCGTCCACGGGCGGGCCCCGCACTCCCGGGGCGTCTCGTTCTCATCGCGAGAAGAGGCGCACCCAGAGCGTACACGCTGGGACCCGAAAGATGGTGAACTATGCCTGGTCAGGACGAAGTCAGGGGAAACCCTGATGGAGGTCCGTAGCGATTCTGACGTGCAAATCGATCGTCGGAACTGGGTATAGGGGCGAAAGACTAATCGAACCTTCTAGTAGCTGGTTCCCTCCGAAGTTTCCCTCAGGATAGCTGGCGCTCGCCTTGCGAGTCTCATTCGGTAAAGCGAATGATTAGAGGCATTGGGGTCGAAACGGCCTCAACCTATTCTCAAACTTTAAATGGGTGAGATCTCCGGCTTGCTTGAACGCTGAAGCCGCGAGATATCGGATCACCGAGTGCCAAGTGGGCCACTTTTGGTAAGCAGA
>JASCIT010000135.1:12500-15000 GCA_036711955.1 Digitonthophagus gazella
GGTCGATGAAGAACGCAGCTAATTGCGCGTCAAATTGTGAACTGCAGGACACTTGAACATCGACACTTCGAACGCACATTGCGGTCTTCGGATACTGTTCCTGGACCACTCCTGGCTGAGGGTCGTTTCAATTTCCACGACTGCCGGGCGTGCTAAGGCGCCGTTAAACGGCGCTCGCCGTGGCAAGTATATGGCCGTTCGAGCGCCTCCAATGAGCCGATCGGGACGCCTTCGAATTTTCGTTGGCGTCGTTCTCGGACGGAGGAACGCGCGTCGGCTTAAATTACAGCCTGTGTACCGGTTGCGGCTGATATACCATCGCGCACTTGCGTTTAGCATTTGTCGCGAGCGTCAGTCCGTGACTCGACATCGGTCGACGTGTCAGAGATAGGTATATTTTTAGCGGATGAACGAGCTGGTCTTCGTGCTTATCGTACGCCTGAAGCGTGTCGCGCGCCTCCGGTACGTTTAACCACGTTTAAGGATTACGCCGCAATTAATCCCAAAATATATATGTTGTGGGAACGGGCGTTCGCCCTGTGGCTGCCGAGGACGGCGGCCGACGCAAGACGTCCTTAGAGTCGTCGTCGTCTCAGGTCGTTCTACGTCCTCTGGGTGTTAACAGCCGCGACGAACGTGTCTACGTTTGACAACTTATCGTCGTCTGACCGATAGATCGAGCGTCCGGGGCAGTAGTTTTTTATTATTATTTAAATGATAATATAAGACGAACCCGTTCGTCGTCCAAAGTGGCGACGACGGACCCGGCCGGCGGCGTGCCGCTTAAACCGGAGGCTTTTTACTACCATACATTTATAAGCAAGCGGGCGAGCAAGCAAGCGGAGCGCGCATTAGCCGTGCTCTCTGCTGCTGCCGTGCTGTGCTGTAAACGAAAACGCGACCTCAGAGCAGGTGAGGCTACCCGCTGAATTTAAGCATATTACTAAGCGGAGGAAAAGAAACTAACTAGGATTCCCTCAGTAGCGGCGAGCGAACAGGGAAGAGCCCAGCACCGAATCCCGCGGCCGGAAACGGACGCCGGGAAATGTGGTGTTAGGGAGGATCCGCTATCCCGAGATCGCACGGCGAGCCCAAGTCCTTCTTGAACGGGGCCACTTACCCAGAGAGGGTGCCAGGCCCGTAGAGGCGGCCGTCGGTAGCGGGAGGATCTCTCCTCAGAGTCGGGTTGCTTGAGAGTGCAGCCCTAAGTGGGTGGTAAACTCCATCTAAGGCTAAATATGACCACGAGACCGATAGCGAACAAGTACCGTGAGGGAAAGTTGAAAAGAACTTTGAAGAGAGAGTTCAATAGTACGTGAAACCGTTCAGGGGTAAACCTGAGAAACCCGAAAGGTCGAAAGGGGAGATTCAACGCGATACGTTGCTCGCGAGCGACGCGTGATGTGACGGGCAGCCGCTTCGCGGTTGGCAAGCTCGCTGCACGCGCCGAACGATCGGGCATCGGACGCGTGCACTTCTCCTCCTGTAGGACGTCGTGACCCGTTGGGCGCCGGTCTAAGGCCCGCGGTGGAGACCGGACGCCTTTTGCGCGTCCGGACCCGCGGTGTCCCGACCGGTTCGACCGACGGTAAAACTAAGGCGCGGGGCCGCGACATAGTTCGCGTCCGGCTCGTCGCAAGCGCGAACGGCAAACGGGGCGTCCGGGCCCAGTACCGGATCCCCGACCGTTCGGCTGTTGGCGGCGCAGTCCTCGGACTGACCTCGTACACGCCAGTCTACGGCGCTATAGCTTTGGGTACTTTCAGGACCCGTCTTGAAACACGGACCAAGGAGTCTAGCATGTGCGCGAGTCATTGGGACATTGATAAACCTAAAGGCGCAATGAAAGTGAAGGTTCGCCTCGCGCGGACCGAGGGAGGATGGGCCCGTCCACGGGCGGGCCCCGCACTCCCGGGGCGTCTCGTTCTCATCGCGAGAAGAGGCGCACCCAGAGCGTACACGCTGGGACCCGAAAGATGGTGAACTATGCCTGGTCAGGACGAAGTCAGGGGAAACCCTGATGGAGGTCCGTAGCGATTCTGACGTGCAAATCGATCGTCGGAACTGGGTATAGGGGCGAAAGACTAATCGAACCTTCTAGTAGCTGGTTCCCTCCGAAGTTTCCCTCAGGATAGCTGGCGCTCGCCTTGCGAGTCTCATTCGGTAAAGCGAATGATTAGAGGCATTGGGGTCGAAACGGCCTCAACCTATTCTCAAACTTTAAATGGGTGAGATCTCCGGCTTGCTTGAACGCTGAAGCCGCGAGATATCGGATCACCGAGTGCCAAGTGGGCCACTTTTGGTAAGCAGAACTGGCGCTGTGGGATGAACCAAACGCCGAGTTAAAGCGCCAAAATCGACGCTTATGGGATACCATGAAAGGCGTTGGTAACTTAAGACAGCAGGACGGTGGCCATGGAAGTCGGAATCCGCTAAGGAGTGTGTAACAACTCACCTGCCGAAGTTACTAGCCCTGAAAATGGATGGCGCTGAAGCGTCG
>JASCIT010000135.1:25000-28526 GCA_036711955.1 Digitonthophagus gazella
TATATGGCCGTTCGAGCGCCTCCAATGAGCCGATCGGGGACGCCTTCGAATTTTCGTTGGCGTCGTTCTCGGACGGAGGAACGCGCGTCGGCTTAAATTACAGCCTGTGTACCGGTTGCGGCTGATATACCATCAGCGCACTTGCGTTTAGCATTTGTCGCGAGCGTCAGTCCCGTGACTCGACATCGGTCGACGTGTCAGAGATAGGTATATTTTTAGCGGATGAACGAGCTGGTCTTCGTGCTTATCGTACGCCTGAAGCGTGTCGCGCGCCTCCGGTACGTTTAACCACGTTTAAGGATTACGCCGCAATTAATCCCAAAATATATATGTTGTGGGAACGGGCGTTCGCCCTGTGGCTGCCGAGGACGGCGGCCGACGCAAGACGTCCTTAGAGTCGTCGTCGTCTCAGGTCGTTCTACGTCCTCTGGGTGTTAACAGCCGCGACGAACGTGTCTACGTTTGACAACTTATCGTCGTCTGACCGATAGATCGAGCGTCCGGGGCAGTAGTTTTTTATTATTATTTAAATGATAATATAAGACGAACCCGTTCGTCGTCCAAAGTGGCGACGACGGACCCGGCCGGCGCGTGCCGCTTAAACCGGAGGCTTTTTACTACCATACATTTATAAGCAAGCGGGCGAGCAAGCAAGCGGAGCGCGCATTAGCCGTGCTCTCTGCTGCTGCCGTGCTGTGCTGTAAACGAAAACGCGACCTCAGAGCAGGTGAGGCTACCCGCTGAATTAAGCATATTACTAAGCGGAGGAAAAGAAACTAACTAGGATTCCCTCAGTAGCGGCGAGCGAACAGGGAAGAGCCCAGCACCGAATCCCGCGGCCGGAAACGGACGCCGGGAAATGTGGTGTTAGGGAGGATCCGCTATCCCGAGATCGCACGGCGAGCCCAAGTCCTTCTTGAACGGGGCCACTTACCCAGAGAGGGTGCCAGGCCCGTAGAGGCGGCCGTCGGTAGCGGAGGATCTCTCCTCAGAGTCGGGTTGCTTGAGAGTGCAGCCCTAAGTGGGTGGTAAACTCCATCTAAGGCTAAATATGACCACGAGACCGATAGCGAACAAGTACCGTGAGGGAAAGTTGAAAAGAACTTTGAAGAGAGAGTTCAATAGTACGTGAAACCGTTCAGGGGTAAACCTGAGAAACCCGAAAGGTCGAAAGGGGAGATTCAACGCGATACGTTGCTCGCGAGCGACGCGTGATGTGACGGGCAGCCGCTTCGCGGTTGGCAAGCTCGCTGCACGCGCCGAACGATCGGGCATCGGACGCGTGCACTTCTCCTCCTGTAGGACGTCGTGACCCGTTGGGCGCCGGTCTAAGGCCCGCGGTGGAGACCGGACGCCTTTTGCGCGTCCGGACCCGCGGTGTCCCGACCGGTTCGACCGACGGTAAAACTAAGGCGCGGGGCCGCGACATAGTTCGCGTCCGGCTCGTCGCAAGCGCGAACGGCAAACGGGGCGTCCGGGCCCAGTACCGGATCCCCGACCGTTCGGCTGTTGGCGGCGCAGTCCTCGGACTGACCTCGTACACGCCAGTCTACGGCGCTATAGCTTTGGGTACTTTCAGGACCCGTCTTGAAACACGGACCAAGGAGTCTAGCATGTGCGCGAGTCATTGGGACATTGATAAACCTAAAGGCGCAATGAAAGTGAAGGTTCGCCTCGCGCGGACCGAGGGAGGATGGGCCCGTCCACGGGCGGGCCCCGCACTCCCGGGGCGTCTCGTTCTCATCGCGAGAAGAGGCGCACCCAGAGCGTACACGCTGGGACCCGAAAGATGGTGAACTATGCCTGGTCAGGACGAAGTCAGGGGAAACCCTGATGGAGGTCCGTAGCGATTCTGACGTGCAAATCGATCGTCGGAACTGGGTATAGGGGGCGAAAGACTAATCGAACCTTCTAGTAGCTGGTTCCCTCCGAAGTTTCCCTCAGGATAGCTGGCGCTCGCCTTGCGAGTCTCATTCGGTAAAGCGAATGATTAGAGGCATTGGGGTCGAAACGGCCTCAACCTATTCTCAAACTTTAAATGGGTGAGATCTCCGGCTTGCTTGAACGCTGAAGCCGCGAGATATCGGATCACCGAGTGCCAAGTGGGCCACTTTTGGTAAGCAGAACTGGCGCTGTGGGGATGAACCAAACGCCGAGTTAAAGCGCCAAATCGACGCTTATGGGATACCATGAAAGGCGTTGGTAACTTAAGACAGCAGGACGGTGGCCATGGAAGTCGGAATCCGCTAAGGAGTGTGTAACAACTCACCTGCCGAAGTTACTAGCCCTGAAAATGGATGGCGCTGAAGCGTCGTGCTTATACTCGGCCGTCAGCGGCATGTGAGACGAGCGGTCGGCTTTTCAGCCGGCGGCGTCATGAAGCCCTGACGAGTAGGAGGGTCGCGGCGGTGAGCGCAGAAGGACGGGGCGTGAGCCCGTCTGGAGCCGCCGTCGGTGCAGATCTTGGTGGTAGTAGCAAATACTCCAGCGAGGCCCTGGAGGACTGACGTGGAGAAGGGTTTCGTGTGAACAGCCGTTGCACACGAGTCAGTCGATCCTAAGCCCTAGGCGAAAGCCGATGTCGATGTTGGTGTACCTTTGCGAGATAAGTATGTGCGGCGAGTTATACGTCGTCGTCGTTTACCGGCCGAGGAGAGCGAGCGTGTAATATAGTATATAAAGTAGTCGTGCGGTCGGTCGTCGTCCTCCGAGTCGACGCAGCCGCTTTCCTACTGCTTACTGTGACTACTAACTCCTCTCTCTCTGGTCTGTCGTAAGCGCTTGTACGACGGCGCCGCACTAGAGTTATTAATAAAGAGTATCACACCCGACGGGCGAAAGGGAATCCGGTTCCTATTCCGGAACCCGGCAGCGGAACCGTAATTAAGTCGGGCCCTCGCAAGAGAGTTCGTCGGGGCAACCCAAAAGGACCTGGAGACGCCGTCGGGAGATCCGGGAAGAGTTTTCTTTTCTGCATAAGCGCTCGAGTTCCATGGAATCCTCTAGCAGGGAGATATGGTTTGGAGCGCGAAGAGCACCGCAGTTGCGGCGGTGTCCGGATCTTCCCCTCGGACCTTGAAAATCCAGGAGAGGGCCACGTGGAGGTGTCGCGCCGGTTCGTACCCATATCCGCAGCAGGTCTCCAAGGTGAAGAGCCTCTAGTCGATAGAATAATGTAGGTAAGGGAAGTCGGCAAATTGGATCCGTAACTTCGGGATAAGGATTGGCTCTGAGGATCGGGGCGTGTCGGGCTTGGTCGGGGAAGCGGGTCAAGGCTGACGTGCCGGGCCTGGGCGAGGTGATGTGCGTTTCGGCGTTACGGATCCGAGCTCGGTCCCGTGCCTTGGCCTCCTGCGGAACTTCCTTGCTGCGAGGCCCGGTTTGGCGGGTTCGCTCGTCGCCGGTGTCCTCTTCGGCCGCCATTCAACGATCAGCTCAGAACTGGCACGGACTGGGGGAATCCGACTGTCTAATTAAAACAAAGCATTGCGATGGCCCCTGCGGGTGTTGACGCAATGTGATTTCT
>JASCIT010000136.1:0-20053 GCA_036711955.1 Digitonthophagus gazella
AATCTACATTAGCGACACAAAAAGTCATAACGCCGACTAAAAGTTAGCCACCGCGTCGCCATCAAAGCGTGCACGGGTGGCAGAAAGAAAGACGCTGATATCACCAAAAATAGGCACATTCAGTCGCCCTCGTCAAATTCGTGCTCAAGATTCTCATCAGAGTGCGTGGGTGATGGACGCGGACGCCGTCGGAAAAAGAGCATGTACGGCGTATGGCCTTCGCTCTTCGAGTCGTACGGCGACGTTTCGTTGACACGCGTGTCATCGTACATATACCTACAGTTTGAAAGCGTTTTGAACGCAACGTACGCAAAGGGCATCGTGCACGGAGAACTTTGGTAACGAACACGACTACGTTGTCTTTCATTTTGCGAGAGGTTCCAAGAAAATGGTACGTGATTTCCTCAAAAATGAAGAAGTTTTCATTTTTCCACCGTAGAACCTTTCAGACAAGAGAAAATAAATATTGCTATTATCTATAAATTTTAGGGTAGGGAATGAATAAACAATTTTAAAAATATTATATAAAGATGCCTTTCTAATCTGACAAACTAACCAGGCGTAACCGTTGAGTGCCTGCGCCGTGTAATGCCCTCCTAAGATCACTCTGCCATAATGGTGTGAAATGCTAATTAGGTCGTAGACGGCGTCTTCGTGTTCTGCGTTTGCCACCAGATCGTGGAGGCGGAAGTTTCTGAACGAGATACAAGCTATGCATAATGAAAACAGTTTTTAAAATGCTCAAGTTGAACGTAGAACTGACTCGCGAGGTATGAATATATTCGTCTCGATCTTGTCACGATTCCAACGCGTGTAATAGAACCGCTTGAGATGAATAATTAGCACTTTCGGCAACATCCACAGGTCAAGCTTTTTCTTTGCCCGCACATGCTCTTGGCACTTGCGGCAGTACCACGAGTCCTGTTCGGATAGCTGTTCTTCCTTGCAGAAATTTTGGATGCATTCCTGGAGGGTAACCTGCAAGATACATTTATTGTTTGCAAAATGCTAGAAAAATTTCATTAATGTCACAATTAAAAAAAAATAAATCGATGGGAAAATAAATTCTGGCTGCACTAAGGCCCATTGAAAAAAACTTTACCTGATGATCCGGCACCAGAGTGATCTCACGTTCAACCAAAATCTTTTGAAGATCCTTCGAGAAAACGAACTTCGATGGGTACACAAGGCGAACGATTAGCTATAAATATGAATGGATTCCTCACATCTTTTCCTTTACGGTGTTAAAATTGACAGCATTTTTGACGTACTGCGCCATCTTGCCTTCGTACACGTTCAACGGAGGGGAACGGCAGGGGTTCATTATTCGCTTCGAGCGACGAACGGTACGTCTCGACGAAAAATGGAATAATCTATAAAAAAAATGATAGACCCGTTAAAGATGTACTTCCAATGAAAGTCGTAGTTTGGTGAATAAAAACAAACTTCGTTTCGCACAAAATCGAGGGAGACTTCTTCATTTGTAGCAGTGATTGGAGCGGCAAATACCATAGGCTGGGCAATGCGACCGTTGCGATCGTTGTTCACCCACACCGTCTTCAAAACAAAATGTATTTACAAAAATATCGTACATCATTCCAACATTTTCTTACTAAAGAAACAAACTAGCAGACTAGACATAGACGATCGATAATTGAAGTAAAGAAAACAACGTACAACTATTTGACTTTCTTCCCTTGGCCGCGTCAATGCGCAAGCGTAAAAATCGGGAGGGCATCGAAAATCCGGGCAAATTGCTCTATCCTCACGCATATGCGTTACGTCATTAACGGTCGCGTATAAGACGATCTGTACAAAAATTAGACAATCTTGCAAGGAAAAGCCCAAAAGAAACGTACATCACAGTCAAGGTCGAGCTCTTGCTTCAACATATTCACCACTTCGTTCACCGTCGTCGAATCCGAAACCATTACGGAGAACTGCAATTTTCAAATTAAAACTGAAAACGGGAAAATATACGGAGAATATTGAAGGAAGACCTTTTAAACATAAATATTGCCGTTCGCCTTACCTTGGCCCACTTCTCGCGAGGAGGGTTGAACATGACGACAACCTTGATGATGATCGACTTGAGGCACGGCGGAACAGGCACAGAAAGATACGTAAAGGGATCAAACTTGATGGAAATCTGCAAGTAGAGCATCTTCGAACCTCACGAGTACACAATCTGTCTGAAACTTGCAGCAAGTAACACCAATGAGGAATATGCGCACGATTCCGCTTCTTTACTCTCCCAACCTGTTCACATTTAGGGCAAACGAGCGTAGACTTAATTTGGCCGTGAAAAGTATCCACCAAGATGGAATCTTCGCGCAACTTGTGATTCAGCCACGCCTTCTGGGCACGCTGCAAACATTTTGAATGGAATCGAGCTGACAATGGACGACCAGCATTATTATCGAACATTGGCGAAGATTAAAAGTTTTTTTTAGTAGAATGAAGACCGAATACAGGAGCAAAATACGCTAAAAACCACCTCTTGGTCACATAGTGATGGGTCGAATTCCTCTTCAACAACGTACGGCTTCACCTTCACACGATTAAGATCTTCGTGGAGTCCGTCAAGAAGGTACGATAAGAGCTCCTGCAGTTAACTCTTACGTGTTTCACTACCTCTATCACGTAGCCGAAAAAAGAACCAGGTGTGGCTTAGTGCCAAATCCCGATATACCTGAGAATCGTGCTGGCTAGTGCCGAGGAAACGTGGTGCAAATCTTGCGATTGTTCCCTTAAAAGGTATGTTTTAGAGAAATCCACGACGGAAGAGTAATAGGACCCCATACCTATTACAGAATATATCAAAAAATCGTTGTGTAGGAACATATTTTTCGCAATTCAGCACATCTCGTATGTTTCACTACATTTTCAAACGCGATAATAGCACACCGTTATTTGATATAAAAGTAGTTTTACTTTAAGATCACGTGGGTTTATCGTCTGGTATCGACCACTCCACAATTGATGCAGCAACTGTCCATAGACAAGCGCCAGTTCTCCCTAAAATTATCATTACAATAAGTGAAGTAATCTAGAAACAGATTCACACAACATTAATTATAAAAAATAGTATTTAATGAGCCTCACCTTCGTTCCCAGCTTTGAATTCTTGTTGAGATCCTTCTTATATTTGTCGGACAGAAAGTACTCTGTTATTTCGGGTACATTAGAAAGACACTGCACAGCCGAATTCAAGAAGCATGTATTTCCCTGAAAATGGCAAACGACAGTTTTATCGTGAAGAACTACTTTTGTGGCAAAAATCAATATTTGAAAATGATATTAAAAGCTAACAAGATTATGCAAGCCGCAAACGCCGCGGGTGTAGCGCTTAAAAGAGGGAACCGAAGGCGATGACACTAACTTTCTCCTGAATATTCATATGATAAAAATTCGCGTTTTTTCCGTGAAATATCATGGATGGCAAATAGAGAAAATGAAACATCACAATCCTATAAACTCTCAACAATACATTTCTGTTTGAAGTAATATTTCAGCTTGCCTATTACAGGGTTGTATTGCCCAAGGGAAAGAAACTAACGACGTAGACTCGACGACAGTAGTGGAAGCGCTTGGCGTGCTTGAAATGCTTGAGAAAATAGCTAAATCCGGGGGAAGGCCATTAAATGGCGCCTCCACTTCGATGAACGGTTCCGTTTGATCGATGACTTGAATAACTAACTGATCATCGCTTTGATCCATCGGGAAAATGCTGAAAATGTTCCTTTTAAAAATTAATAAGGAATAAGGAAGGCATTCAATATGGTCGAAACGAGAGTGGTTATTTACGATCAAATAAAATTCAAAATAGAATATAGAAAAACCAACCCAAGTTTAGTATTCACAGCGAAACCAAGTTCTTTAATGTTAAAATGTTCCAATCGCATGAGTTGCTGTATGTGATTTTTAAGTTGTCCTGTAACACATTTATTTTGCTTCTTAATATTAAAGCGTACTTTACTATAATGAAAATAAATGAAACTTCAACTTGCGATAACAACCTATAAATTAAAATTCACCTCATGATTAGGCATACACATGTAAACCCACCGATAGTTTGATTAAGAAGAAGAATTTTTCCTTCTTCTTTTGAGTCGCCATTTTTAACATATAACTGGAAGAACAGGAATATTTACTTTGACCTCTGTTGTGCTTATAATTAAGTTGCAAAAATAGGATAAACTGGTAACATAGAGAATTCTTCGTAAGAGTAAACGTCACATACCTTGATTACAGGAGGGTAGAGATCGACGAAAGGTCGACCATTCTCACCCGCTCGAACAACTCGTTTAATGTCGTCGCGGCTTTTATCAACGACACCGAACGTGGTACAAAATGTCTAGGAGTAAATTTTCTTAATAAAGATGTGATTGCAAAAAACGGTCTATCGACAACATGATGCGCAAGCTCACAACTGCAGAAAGAAACTTACTTCGAAAGCATCTGGAGAAATACAGACGTAATCGTTGTCCGTGAGAGACGGCTGCACGACGTATGTTCCCGAATCTGCATGGAGGCGCTATTAGAAAAATAAACACACATAGTTCACGCCTGTATATTTCCCTGCATTTTTTTCCTTCGTCTCAAACGCGACTTTGTGCTATACACAACAAAACCAAAAGCTAAATGTAAGTGAAACCAAAGGACTGTAGATGACAAGAGGCACCCATTATTCAGTTTTATCCGAAATCAAGTGACTAACCGACAGTGTACGTTTTTACAGTGTCTGCCTCGTCCAGGCTGCATTGATTTGTAAGCTCTTTGGCTCTTTACAACCCCTCCCCCCCCTCCCCTCCAATTCCGTCGTCTCATTACTTTGTTTTTGTCGCATTCATTGCATGATTTAGAAGTTTTCTAGCTATCTACCTTTTCCTAGGCCGAGGAGTTAAGGTGGAGAACGTCGTGTGTAATATTTAGCATTTCGCTTCATTTGTAAAAAAGACCCTCATATATAATCATTAACCATGAAACCATTAACGTGTAAACAAACTTGCAACTGTTGAAATGTTGTTGAAGTTTTAACAAGTGAAGTATATATAGAAATTCGTTTAACAAATTTTTATTCAATGTTTTACTTTTGCATGCGCAATTTACAATGCGAAAAAACACCAGTTTTTGACATGTGCCGTCAGATTACGACGCATGTTTGCAGCATGACTCGTGCATATGAAGTGAGAGAAATGAAATTTTTGAACAATAAAATTGAAAATCATCTAAAATCTCATGTGGAAAATGTAGTCCTGATAATTTTACATAAAAATATACCTAAAAAAAAACAAACCTGTCGTCAGAAGGGAAGAGTTATCAAGCGCAGGAACTTCGTCCAGGCTGTTGTTATGTACAGCTGTTACGACAGTTTTCCAAAATGTCATGGGAATGACATTCCTGAAACCCTTCAGTAGCAGATCATATTGCTCATCATTAGTTATTTGACAAGGAAATGAAGCTTCGTTTCGGCAACGTATGAAAAGAACTACAAACCGTATTTCTCCAACGGTGAACGCTTTGGTGTTATTCAAAACGTCCGATATGGCTTGTGTTGTCGTTGAGGAGGGGGGTGTCTTTTGCCATGACTGCTTCTCGAGCGTATCATTCTCCTTCTCTTCGTCAACTTCTTGGCGCATTGACGAACCACCCCCTCAAAAATGAGCCGTCAAAATTCGCGGGAAACGAGTGAAAAATAGCCATGGCAACAACTTGTGTAATTGCATAGACGTTGCTTTGCAAGCAGCAACGCATACGTTCTCGTCGCAAACAATATTAAATTCTATGTAAATTTTAAAACGACAATCAATGATATAGTTTAAACTTTGTGGATAAACACTAATGTATGCAACATGACGCTTCAAGACCTCACGTACGAGGAGACGGGAGAGAGAGAGAGAAAGAGAGAGAGAGAGAGAGAGAGAACTGATGCGACGCGGTCGCGCTGCGCCCTGAGTAATACGGTGAGAGTACGTGATGTGAGAGTGCGTTGTGAGAGCGGAGAGAATATAGCGAGACGGGAAGCGAGATGTGTTGATGCGTTTGGACGAAAGAGTCGAAAGAATGGAACAGGTGATTATGCGAGACGTCTCTCGCTCCTCCTCCTCGTCCTCGTCCTCCTCTTCCTCTATTACATTCCATCTTATCTCTACATTCGACCCCCCCCCGCTTCATCAAGCGTTTCAACTTGCGCTTATTGTTTTTCATGGTTATCTCACGCATTGCGTTAAGAATTCTTCGATCCATTTCTTTTCCATTCTCGCTTGTTTTTAATTGTGGTCATTGGTTGCGAAATGGGAGCATTTCACGCATCGTTTCCTCAGTATCGTCGTGCGGAGTGCTGTCGTACTTTTAAAAATTATTTAGGCATCCGCGTTGTAGGGAAGCGGCTTGACCGGGCGAGAGACGGTCTTAGTGCCTCGTTCGTGCAGACTGGCCACCCACGCTGTCACGCACGCCGGCCTGACGTCCCGCACGACATCGACATCGTCATGTCATCGTCGAGTCTACCCCACGTCCACACGCCGGCGCAATCACACTCGAGCGACCTCGCGACGGTCAACTCGTTGATTACGTCGTCGCCTCGCAAGTTCGTTGCATTCCGCTGCCGTTTTCTTTGCTGTCCCTAGACTATTATCAATCGATACCTCCCCATCCCCGTCGCTATCCTCACGGCGTCGTGTGCTATTCTTATCGTGTGGACGTTTTCCCGAAGAATTGACGGTGGTGAATGGTCTCTGCGAAAGTATCCCTCTTTGCGCTGCCTTTCCCAATACCCTTCGATCACATCTCAATCATCATTATTTAATTCATTGGTATTAATGGTGCAAAAGAGATATTTAAAAAATAAAAAAAAAATGAAATGGCATCTCAAAATGACTTACAAACGTGTACATGCGGTCTGTTATTTAATCCACCTGCATGGATTGCTATGAGGAAGAATGCTTTCACCAAGAATGGAAATGGAAAGGCACTAAGGCTATACTTATTTCTTCTCAAAAGTAAGGGGTAAAGAAAAGCCACAAAGCATTTTATTATTCTAATAAATGTGAGGTAACTTCAATTTTCAATATATATATATTTCATAAATGCTTTTTGGAGGCTTGGCGTAACATTTTGAAGGTATTGTTCTCACAAAAGTGCCAGACAACACTTGCCTAAACAGAAATATTGAAAGACATGTTGTATTTTCAAAAATGCACTAAGCACTTCGATGCCTAATATGACAATAACCTCAAAATGTACATTATATGAATTTCTTCCCTGGGTATATCTCACTACGCTACCTTGCATACGTATGTAAGTATGTTGAATGTCATTGCAAACCCGCCTCTCTTTCCCGAATTAAGCCAGAAATATAGCGCATATTGCAAAGCAGTGCAACGGCAATGCACAACTGCAGGTCGGCCATCGGCATGGTGACCCTTCATCTGCCATTCAACCAACACTCAAAAATGGAGGTTCGACCGGGGGAGCTTGCGTCGCAAGCCATCTCCCGTTGTCTGATGAAACGCAACATCGTTCCGGAGGCATGTATATTGTATATTTTTGTAAAAAGCGCTTAAGTGAAGATTTTCGTGTGAATTTCAACGGAGCCTAATCTAATACATCAGAAGCTATGTGCAAACGCCATAAAAATCGTTTAATTTTGATCCAGATTACATGATGCATATATATTGTTGTTTATGATAATTATGGACATACTTTAGTTGTGCCACGTCAGTGCATCTCCGGACCCAAAGGGGGAGCGCATCGATCTGATGGTTTTTTTTTAAACTTTCTCCTATCCATGCTTAGTCTTTACTACAGGCAGTATATCAAAAACAAAAAAAAATATTTGCATTCATTTTTTAGGTAGAGATGGAGCGCATCTATTTGAGTCTCGACTCTAAGGAGTTATGGGTACACTCGGAGTATTTACAAGTTCGTTAATTTTTGTCGTAAAGCTATCATGTTTGATAAGAAAACTTGTTACAAACTGAAAGGATTCCTACCGTTTCAGACCGTTTCCTCTATTAAGCACACGTTTGCACGCAAGACGTTCATTCCACATTCGATGTGTGACGTCTGTAAGAGTCCAATATGGCTCCAGGTAATGAACCGAATGAGGATACCTGTAAATTCCTAGTCAACTTATGTCTTTTAGTAAGCAAGTTCGATACTCCACTAAATTGTTTTAGTGAATGAGAAATCATATTACTGAATTTTTGAATATTTCTTTATGGATCCTTATTTTTGAATAATAATTCGAAAAATTGTAGGATGAAACAATGATCGAACAATTCTTTTTTCAGGGATTTCGGTGTGAGCTCTGCCAATTTAAATTTCACGAGCGCTGTTCTTCGGGAGCGCCCATGTACTGTGATTTATTTCAGCAGGTAAGGTTTTTTTATTGAACGGGTAAATTTTGACTTACAGCTAAACGTTCAGGCACTTGAGATGGTTTATTTCAACGCTCTAAATGTGCCCGTATTGCTTCTTAATATTCATACTGTTATATTACGATTACCCCTAATTCTCCATGCGGATTTTTAAACATTTTTTCATAAAGAACAATTTATAGGTATTTATAACACTTATACTACGGGAATGACTTATGATCTCTTTTTTATTTAGTAATTTTCATGATTTTTAACGTATCTAAAAGGATTTGTTTAGATTCAAGTGGCGAGAGTTAGAGTGCAGCGTGTGGAAAGAGCGATAGAATTAGAGAACAATACTTTATCGGCGGGGATCACCCACACACGACAAAAGGATGAACAGGAATGAAAACTACCAAATACGATATAACCCAACCCCGAGTACTAGATAGCATAGCTGTCTTTCTGTATTATTTCCGGTCCTTGTCTCCAACTGCGAGGATATGCAAAAGAAGCTGCGCGACGTGATCGCTGACGTCGGCGGTCACAGCGCCGAATTCGCAGAAGGACTGCTCACGACGTTTAATCCGTCGCTGTCGCAACCCGTGGTTTCGACGGAGGAAGACGTCACTTCGGGTCGCGATTTGGGCGCGTCCTCACCCGAATTACCCGGTTCCTTGCCATCTGCGCCTGTGGTACCGAAAGTGGTGCCATCCGGTCCGGATTTGACGCGGAAACCGGCGATGCGCCAGCGTCCTACGCCAGCGCCGCCAAACCTGTCGCAACCCCTTGAACCTGTGCCATATCCGCGAGACAGGTATGATTGATAAATGGACTCTCTCATCCCCTTTTTATTTATTGTTTTTTCAAAATGTTAACTTCAGGAAAGCAGTAGTGTTATAGTTTAAAGATGGTATTATCATTCACATCTACTAATTTTTATTCCTGTGCAAATATGTTTCTCGTCTTTTTAGGTCCTCCTCAGCACCAAACATCAATGCTATCTCCGACGATGGCTCTCTTGACGCAATACTCCGTGATGTACGTATAGTAGCATGCATTTAAAATGTCTGTTTAGTTATTTTTGTGTGAGAGCAATTTGAAGGAGTTGACATAAAGATCCAATATATTGCAGGGCATCATGGATCGCATCCAGATGGGTGGTAAAACCCCACGTATGTTCTCATTTGATATTTTGATATCATTGGTTTTCATTCGAGATTTCATTATTTTTGACAGAAATAGTCTTTCTTTTTTACAAGCATGTCAATTCTTAATATTATTAATTCTCCATCATTGCTTAAACAGCGAAGTTGAATTCATGCAGTAGAACCGGTGCCGAAGACTCACCCATTGTGGAGAACACACGGCAAAAGAGGACCGGTACGACTCACTAAAAGTTGTAAATGAGTACAGTCTTCCGTCTTGTCGTTGCCAATGCGTATTGAAAAGCATTATTATGCGCTTTACATATTAACTCGCCGTGCTTTTCATATTAACTCGCCGTTGTAGATGACGTCGAAGGATCATCTCAACCCTTCGGCAATCTCTCCATCGTCGTCCAACTCGCCGTCATCGACATGCTCTTCTCCTCCGGCTCATTCGCTTCACCCGCCGTCTGGCTCGGCTCTCGTGCCGTCGACGCTGCCACTAACACCGCCGCAGTCGGCACCTCCTCAGAAAGTATGTCGATGGAAAAATGGTGTGGTTCTGCGCGTGACGTCTTCCTCTCGTAACGCCCTCGCGGTGCCCAATACCGTCAGTCTTTTCGCTCACCCACCGATTTGCACGGTGCGTCCCGTCTCGTCAGTGCATTTCGCAGCGTGGTGCTTCGCCCTGTCTTCTGTATTTTCCGTCTTTCTTCTTTCCAGACCCCGAAATGCAAAATGATTGTCATTTCATTTGCATTTTTACTATTGCATTGTTACCTCCAATCTTTGTTGTGCTCTGCGTCCATTTTGCATTACTCGTTGCATTTGCCAGCTTATACGGTTTGTCATCAACCATGCTTGGTTGGTTACGCCGTCTATCTATCTCTTTCTCTCGGACGCGGTGAGGTCCATTCGGCCATTTTTAAATGTCATTGGGCACGCTAACAGGCCTTCCTCAAAATCGCGAATCATTCCCTTCTTTGAAAAGCGGCTTCGAAAATTTGTTTGTTCTCTTGTCTTGTTCGTGCTCAAGCACGTAACCACGTCATTATTTGTACATGCACGGAAAATCAGACGACAACTTGTTCGTTTTTCATCGTTTTTATATTATTCAATTTTTGAAATCATTTATAAATATGTGTTTAATGGCCTATCCTAAAATATGCTTATATTTATTTTGCTATTGTATTATATCCAGGTGAATGCGTCTTTCTTCCGCGGCCGCAGCAAGTCTCCCGGTGACCGCTTGGAGAGCAGCGTTACTCGCCAGCGCAATCATCAAAAGAAGCGAAATATTGTGGAAGATTGGCAGGTACATATGCAGAAATGCACACGCACATACAATTTTCAAACCTTTGTAATTATTTTGTCCGGAAGATTTATATTATCTAAAATGATCATTTGAATTTATGAAATACAATTTTTAAATTCCTAGATTGATACTAATTCTCTAAATCGCCGCGAAGAATGGGAGAAGGTTGGCAGCGGCTCTTTTGGAACAGTATATAAGTGAGCTTTTTATTTTGAACAAAATTTTTTTACCAAGCCTCCTTATCTTCTAGTTCGTATATGATATGAGTTTGAAGTATTTATACTTGAATTATGTAAATGTGCTCGGACATATTCATTGGCTTTCAGAGGCGAATACTTTGGAACCGTCGCTATCAAGGTATTGAATGTCGTCGAGCCCACTCTTGCTCAACTCCAGGCTTTCAAGAATGAGGTTAATGAATTATGCTATAAAAAGTTATGTTATATGTCGTTCCTCTTTTTTTAAATTGGGCGCTTTCTTATTTTATGCTCTTTAGGTTGCCGTGCTAAAGAAAACACGGCATTCGAATGTGCTCATGTTCATGGGTTGGACGCGCGACCCTTCTCTCCTCATTATTACCCAGGTACACTTGCTCAGATATTAAAATTTTGTTTTTAAAATTGAACCATTATTTTTAGAACTTTTTAGCTGTATACATTTGCAATACTAAACTACTTCAGTGGTGCAAGGGTTCGTCTCTCTTCAAGCACCTTCACGTTGTCGAGCCGCGTCTTGAATTTGCCTTATCCGACATACTAAAGTTTATTGAGCAAATTTCAACCGGAATGGATTATCTTCATTCGAAAAATATAATTCACAGGTGAGATCTTTTTTGTGACTCGCACATTTAGGTTATTCTTTCGTCGGAAAATTTAGCTATCTAATTTCTTATTTTCCAATTTGCAGAGATCTGAAGTCGAATAACATATTTTTGACTGACGATAGCACGATCAAGATCGGTGACTTCGGCTTGGCGACTGTCAAGTCGCGATGGAGTGGCAGCCAACAAAGTTTGCAACCAACCGGCAGTATTCTTTGGATGGTAATTTATTTTTCTCTTTTTCTCTCTCTCTCTCTCTCACTCTGGTAAGAAGATGCAACTGATGATCAGTTTTTTTATATACTGCACGGCTTTAGGCACCGGAGGTTATTCGGATGAAGGATGCAAACCCATACACAACACTTTCCGACGTTTATTCGTTCGGTATCGTTATATACGAACTCCTTTCGGGATCGTTACCGTATTCGGATGTGAACAGCCGCGATCAGATTTTGTTTATGGTTTGTTCTTTCATTTCGGAGTGGCTTGTTGATACAACGAGTAGACCTGTGACATCGATGAGTTGACAGAAGCAAAGGCAACTTATAATTTAACTTTTGCCTATGCTTATTTCTAGGCGGCTTTGTAGATTCACAAACAAAGGGTAATATTGATAGTCCGCAGTAATTTTGTGAATGTGCCAGGTGGGAATGGGCCTTCTTCGACCGGAAAAGTCCAAATTACGAGCTGACACGCCTCGCGTTCTCCTGGCACTCTACAATCAATGTATTGAGTACGATCGCGAGAAGCGCCCGGAATTTTGCGATGTCCGTTCTTTCATGAATTGCGAAGGGGTAGATAATTTCAATCAAGTCTAATAAGGCGAATGAACTATTCTTCAAATTTACTTAGTCTACATCTACTCCAGTTTTTAAGGCCTGCGGGATTTCCTGTATATCTTGCAATTTTTGAAAAAACCAAGTGCGACAGGATGTCCTGTCACCTCACCTGCAGGAATACCTAAAGAAAATCGTGTTGGAAAACCTGCATTTCTTGTAAATTGAGAAAATTAGATACCCAATAGGAAGCATTTCTCGCAATTATTGAGGAAATGTAACCTGCTGGAAAATCTGCAACCTTCCTGCAGGAATACCGAAACGACTTCCTGCAGGAAAACCTGCGTTTCTCAAAATTTTTGAAAGTTAGAAATCCAATAGGAAATCCTGCCTCATTGTCCTGTAGGAAAACTTACAATCTAACTTGCGGGAATTCCTGCCTAATATCCCGCAGGAATACCTGCGTTTCTCGCAATTTTTGAAGAAATATAGTGCAATGGGATACCCTGCCGTCCGTCTTGCAGGAGAACTTGCACTTTAAAATTTTTTACAGCTAGTCCTGCAGGACGTAAATCCCAAATTTTTGGCTGTTTCAAAATTTCTGCATTTGAACATATACGACTTTTTTTCGTCCTGCAGGACATACTGTATTTTTTAGCACTCACCGTGCAGCTCATCCTGCAAGACGAAATGTGTTTCATACATTTGCGGCATTAAGTTGTGTTTTGTTCTTTATTGTCATACGTTAAGCAACATAAAAAGCCTTACAGACACCAAATTGCATTTCGTGAATTTTCAATTCTCGTTTCGCAGTCCATTAAATAGGTCGAGACAAATTTCACGATCGAGTAGGTACGTAGTGCATTCATCTGTTATGTTCATGGTTATCTATCGCTATTTTTGTGTTATTTTGCTTTTCCCTTTTTCTAAGATAGTTGCATTATTGCAGTGTACAAGAAGGATGCGTAGCCGACGCCAATGGCTAAGACATGAATGCGCCTGGTATGCTCCCTGTTATATGTGCTTTATTTAGATAGCTCAAAAAATAGCACACATTTGCATTTTTATCGCACGTTATGTATGAGATTTTTTTTGCTAGATAGAGTGAATCGTTTTTCAGACGACGAGGAAGAGATCGTTAGAAGGAGAAGGACGTTCCCAAGTAGCCCTTGCTTTCAATGGCCCAGTTGTTTTCATTATCTACTTGTTTTTCGTTATCACTTAATAATTTTTCGATCACTTAGCTGAAATTGATAGCATCATTCAATTGTTTTGTTGCACATTGTTTTTGAAGCGGTAATAAACGTTGTTGTCTGTTTCATCGCCTACGGGACGCCAATCGGGGGGGGGACTACAGACCTGCATGTAGTACTTTTCCAGCAGACTTTCCTGGTACTTCTTTAGATTATGGACATAGACCGGTTTTTATTGAAATTACCGTAACGAACCTCTCCGGTTTTCCGGAACCGTCATTTAGTTACGGTAATTTTTCGATATTATTTGATTCTTTAGGTTCTTTATATAACCATTTTGTCTATCTCACTCTTATAATTTTTTAGATGCCAAATGACCACGAATAATTGTAAATATATTTGAAAGTAAAACAATATGACCTAGCGAACACCGGTTTGGACCGGCAGACCAATGCGGGTACGGTAGGTCTATGTCCATAATTTAAAGAAGTACCGCTTTCCTGCTATCCTACAGGGTTTCCAGCACTTTCCTGCCGGCTACCCTTCCAATATCAGCATTTTTAGTGCGTTTGACCTGCGGGTTTTCCTGTGCTGTCCTGCAGGATAGTCAGAAGGCCCGCCACACAGGACAATGCAGGAAATCCCGCAGGACTAAAAAACCAGAGTACTATTAGAAATTGGCAATATTTGTTTTACAGGTGATCGTGCAGTTGCGTGCCGTGCCAAAACCCAAATCGCTGCGGTCGACGTCGATGCCCAATCTGCACCACCACGAATACTACGACAATATCTCGCTGCAACCCGATACGATCTATGCTCCACAGACACCAAAAATCGGCACATCTTTTCAATATTCGTAGTACTGTGCTGCGTTCCACCGTTGATGCTGGAGCTGTGGCGGCGGCGGCGTCACGCGTGACGACGATTCACTGTCGGCGTCTAGAGGTGAAGCGATACGGTGCTCCGCCTTTTCCCCTCCCCCTCTTTATTCGATAAATTAGGCATGCAGAAGGTAAATTACCCCTCTTTTCGCTATCGCGGCAACTGTCGGCGTTAATAGAGTGTCGCCATTCTAGGATAATGCAAGTACCTTATTAATTAATATACATAAAAGCGATAGAACTGACAGAGATTATTTTTTGAGAAGTCGCCGTCGGCTCTTCAATTGCCCATTTGTCGGATTTATCGTTTCTTTCGGAACCACACCGACTCACTCAACCATCTTGCGTGTTTTGTGTGACCGATCCTGTTCTCTTCCCCCTTTTCCCCTTCCATTTTCTCCCGCTCGATCTAGGTTGACAAAGTTAGGGGTGGTCATTATATAATGACCGCCCTAACTGGCCGCTAACTGGCGGCCGCCCGTGCCCACCTCGACGACGTCCATATCCCCTCTGTCCGGGGCGTTAGTCGCGTTTGAGGCTGCAGCCGGCTGGGTGAGAGACGATTCCTTCTCATCGACATCGACGTGCTCGATCGTATACGCGAGATACAATTGGATTGTACGTGGCTTCTCCCTCCCCCACGCTACTCGTTTAGTAGTTACAAGAAATAAGACAGCTCCCATTTCCCTTATGTCTACTCTCCCGCGTTTTATACGTTTTGCATATCAACTTTTCATGCAAACTGCATTGATTGTATGTCGCCCCTATTTTTTTCGTTGGATTGTCTGTACTGAAGATGGCATGTTCAATTGATTATACGGTTTGAAAATTTTCCGATATATTGGCCCATAGAGAGCAGAATATTGCTTGTTTTTGATCTATCCTGCTATTTTCGCCGTGCACGTTAGCATGCAAGTTTTGCGTTCAATCACTACACCAACTCCGTCCCGCGATCTATCATATCCATCCTACCGATACTTGTTTCTCTTTCTCTTTAACCACTACCTTCATAATCACGGTAGTCCTATGGACGTCAAAACAGCTTGTCGCTAGAAATTACTCCTGTTACGGTGTTCTACAGATCGTGATAGTATGTTGAAGGTTACTGTAGTTCGTCTTACTCCCGTCTCTATACCCGCCCCTCATACGTTTCTGTATGTTTGTTCAATGGCGACAAACTGCAGACGGAAACGACCTCAAGAAGAGCTCCCTTCATTTTCCGACTTTGACGTATTTTCCATTTTCGCATCACGTTTCTGGCTCCCCTCCCCTTCCTTCGTTTCGAACCTGGGCATCTATGTTTTGGTCTTTCCTGTCTCTCCCCAATATTCCATCATACAACCATTGGTTTTTTTTCCCATCTGGCTTTAGTTTCCTGTATTTTTATAGCTCCTCATATAGAGCCATTTTAGCCAAAAAAATCTGCCCTTTTCCTTAAATTTTTTTGTACCTTTGTGTCGCGGGTTGTTTACCTTCGATGCTATGATGGCCAATATTTAATCAATATTCAATGCTCCCCCTTCCACCGGGATTTACTCGGAGACTAGTCATTTTTGGTATTATCTCCATTTTCCTGTGTTACTGAGTCATATCCTTTCGCTCGCAATGTTTTTGGGAAGAAAGAAACATGGCCCAGCGTAAAATTTGGCGCATTTTGGTATTTTTGCGTTTCCAAATGTATGCGCGTCAACGCCTTAATGCTCCCTTAACTCAGCGCAGTTTCCCCACCCCTTCCCCAGTGTCGGAAAAAAATTCCTCACTCTCCTTTCCCTTTTGGGCTCTTTTTATCCTTTTTTTTTAATAATCGTGTGTGATTATAATGCCACTTTTATTCCCTTTCCTTGCGTAGTAACGGTGAAACATTTAGCCGCATTTTCTCTCATTTCTCCTCGCACCGTCCTCATGTACTCTCTTTTGCATGTCGCGAGGCTCAAAGGGAATACCGTCGCGTGGTCGGCTCATGTAGTGGGCATAGAATGTTCGCATCGTCTACTTTTACCTTCCTCTTTTTGTATTCCCTTCTCCCTTACCCCTCCCTCGTCCTCTCACTCCACATCTTCGTGTACTACATTTTTTTCGCAGCGATTCACTACACCCGCGTGTCCAAAGGAATACTGTTGTGTTCTTCTCATCCTTGTGTCATTTTTTTTCGAGCGGCGATGTTGGCGACTTCAGCCGCACCTCGGCGAATCGCTGTGAAAGAGCCTTCTTTTGTTTTCGTTGGGGTTTGTTCAGATGTTGCCACTTCTGTTGGGCGAGCATCTCTCTTCTCCCCTTGCTCGGCCTTGAACACATAACACTATATGTAACTTATTTCGCATTGAAATCCGTTTTGTCGGGTTCAACGTGTCCCCCAGCCCCTTACGCCCCCGCCCCCCCCCCTCTCTCTATTTACTGATATTTGTTCGATCTTTGAGGCCACTACTAATTCATTATGTCCAAACTTTTTCTTCTTGGTGATTTTTTCGTTTGTCAGCTTTCACGTTGTTCTGATCAGGTTTCTTTTCTCAATATCCGATATTCCGGAATTCCTTTATGTTATTTTGATGTGCACAGTAAATTCATCAAAATATGTGACCGGCATTCCACACATCGGGCTCGAATTGCCGCAATCAGAATAAAGAAATCCTGACACGGCGCTCTTCTGCCATCATCTTTCAATCAACGGAGATGTTCGAATCTTAAAAATATTTGAAGTCATACAGCCTGTCGATAATAGTGAGTAACAATGACGTGTGCTCATAAGTAGGCATGTCATTATCATGCGATGATCGGCGGAAATGCGTTGCGACGCTCAAGCAAGCCCATCTCATTATTCCATCGGAACGCAATGAAGCCAACTACACCCTTACCGTAGTTCAAGTTCGTTTACGCTTTAAAGGGTTTTTTTTTCAAAATTAAGTTTCGTAACAGTACACCGAGGCCCTGTTTAAGCGAATTGTCACAGTGTTGATACGATTTCACTCCATTTTGACATATTTTCCGGCACGTGTCTGTTGTTCTGCAGTGTGTGACACAACTGATGGTGGACGACCTTGAGTGTGCCGTCACTGAGGGGCTACACCACCAATTCTGGAACGCCATCCGCTACTTCATTGACAAATGCCGCGCAAAAGTAAGCAATTCATATACTTGTAACCTGATAAATTAGACGATGATTTGATTCTTTCCGAATTGTTGCCTTAAGAAATGCACAGGTATTTTAATTTTTGAATTTATATTTTTTCAGATAGATTAATTTGGTGTTTTTCTTCTTCGCCAACACTACTCGTGTTTCAGAGCACAATGTCTGCGCGTTCGGCCGCTTTATGTGCCGTGGGATGGTGGCTCGATTTGCTCGGTGCCGTCCATGCTCGCTATGATCTCAAATTATCTCCGCGTGGCGCAATGTTACCTGCGCCGCTTAATCGTCTCTCGGATGGACCCGCGCTCATAGAGTATGCATTCTACTCTTCTGATTTTTAAATGTATCTTAAATTTGCCTTATGGTGATTTTTGGTAGTTTTTTTTACCACACAAAAACCTGCTATTTTCATGATATTTGACATCACCAATGACACTGGTTTTACTTTCTATTTCATGATTATTTGCGCATTATAGTGCGATTGCTAAATGTGACGAGAAGTCAAAGAAGACTTTTGCGGCATTTTCAACGCTGCGTCTCGGTGATTGCCTTCGTTACGCAGTTAGTCAATTCATGCTTTACATTTAATAGATAAGAATGTTATTTTGTACGGATGAATTAATATTAAATTCCTCCGTCATCGGCGCCCTTGTTCTGCATTAAAAATGGAATATTCATTATATATTTTGCAATTTTGAAATAACTACAGTAGTGTTAAACCTCAAAAATTTTTAGTGTGTTGTATAATTATCCGAATAATAGAATGATTTCGACGCCGCCGTGTCTCTTTACGCACACGCCATTCTTACCGACCCGGACTTTGGCGACGCATGGAACCAGGTTGCGAAAATTTAGTGTAGTGCACAACGTCGTTTGAGTTCTTTCTTTTCTTGCACAAAGGCACTCGTCTCAATGCTATCGAAATGGCCATTTAATTTGCAGATTGGCATAGCGTACTCCATGCGCGGATTAGCCATGGTGGCATTGTACTCTCACATGCGTGCACGAATGTGCCGCGAACCATCATCCATCGCGGGTGCCAATATCAACCGTATACTCGAAAAGCACAAAGACGATAAAAGTAAAGGACGGGAAAGGGGAATTCAATTTGTTTCTAATATACTTTCTTCCATTTAACTATGGACAATTGCGATTTTCTACATCATTAATAGGGCATTTCACGCTGAAAATGTTTAAGGCGAAGAAGAAATCAGGCAGTTAAGTGATGACGACCTTGTGTTGCACGCCATCGCGCGCCTACATTTCGTTTGTCCTTTCCATTCATTTTATCACATTAATTGCCTACTTCATTTAATAAAATGATGTGTGCATTTGTAGCGCTCGCCACTGAGAAGGACAACGTGGGAGCTCCTTCCACAAGCTCTCCACGAAATCACGACGGTTCTTCCCTTCGTCGCTTTATACAAAGACTACGGTGAACTCGCTTCGGAGAGCAAAGATCTTCGCACTCTTCTCATGACGGTTCATACCAATCTATGCGAATCAGCGTCGGAGAACTCTGAGGTTCGTTGGTGAGAAGGGGGGGGGGATTTTTGAGAGGGATTTATTAGATTGGATTACTGTACTACATATATGCGCGTAGTGTCGACGTAGAAAACGCGCCCGCCTTCGCAATTACTGTTCTTGGCTTGATTTGCGTGCTTTGTTTTGCATCGCAATCTGCATGGTAAAGGAAAGGGAAAGGTCATAGGCTCCATAAATTGCAGAAGTGCCAGCATCATGCCCTTCACTCCAATATCACAAGTTAACCAGACCTTTTTTCAGCAGGCGGACGCCGCATTGAGACTGCTACGGCGCGTTTTCCCGTCTTCAGAAGCAAGTGAAGACGATGATGCTGCAAATATTGACCTATTCTTTATCGCGTCTGTCGATTTGTCCTAGCTGACGAAACATGTAGGGCGAGATATGCATGCGTATGCGGAGGAGTTCGGGAGAGCCGCGTGCGGAAGATCTTCAAGATGATTCTGACCAACCGTCGTGGGCGCAATTGTTGCCCAATCCTGTGAATTCGCCCATGAATGGCATTTGTGTGAAATGCGCGCGGATGGCAACCGCGCTGGAAATGATGTACAGCAGTAGCCACTATTCGCTAAAGATATGTACACACGACATTTTCGTCGCGATCGACCGTTTCTATAGCACAGACTGGTCGCGCTGTTTTGTACTGCTCCAACGTCATTTGTTAGTATTTTCCACACTTTGTTTCTTTCTTACAATGTTTGCCGTACACTGCGTTGACGAGTCTTTTTGATTACGAAACATTCATACTATATGTGTAATTCGTTGAAGATGCGCTAAACGGGTGACCGCCCTTTTCAGTGATGTCCCACCCTATTATCTTCGGTAAGCATTATGCACATGCCGTGCTTTCGCTAGGGTCCTCCTCTTTCTTTCTTTCTTTCTCTCTCTCTC
>JASCIT010000137.1:0-2500 GCA_036711955.1 Digitonthophagus gazella
GACAAGCATATGACTACTGGCAGGATCAACCAGGGAGCTGTTAGCCGTTCGGATCGAGAACGACGGCCAGCCGGCCGGCCGAGAGCAAAAACCGTTGATCTTCGTCGTTAAACGAAGAAGAGGCTTTCAGACACTTCTCGACAGCGACTGCGGCGACGGCCGCCTCCCTACGACGAACAGACAAACAAGCGTCCGCAGCAAACTCGGTTCGAACACGGCGAGATTTTCCGTCATCGTCCTCTCGTCCGTTCGTACGTTCTCGACGTTGACGGCGGATGGAGGAGATAAAGACGTCCCTGCGTTTATTATTCGCACAAAACGACTCGCACTCATCGAAAACGCCCATCGACCGACCGACCGCCCGCCCGCCCGCTCTGCCGCAGAGTACTCTCTATAATATACGTGATATATTATATCTGGTGCTCCGTGTTTCGGTCGACCGTGCGCTAATACCGCGCCCGCGCGTTCATGCTCTCCTCTTTGCGAAAAAAAGTCGAGAGAACGCTTAGTTACGGGCGCGACGCACTTCGAAGACCATTGCGCGGCAGGTGCGGTTGTGGCTGGACGGGGATTATTGGTTTTCGTTTATTGGCGGTCGTATGATTGTGCGGAGGGACGATCATTTATCGCAACGCACCCTACGTCGAGACGACGACGAAACTGGGACGACGGCGCCCGACGGTCGAACTAATAAATGATCCCGTTCGCTGGACGCTCGGCACAGTCGACCGCGGCGAACGCGCGCCGACCAAACGTGCCTTTTTTTTATATAATAATTTTTGAGAACGACAAGAACAACGGGCTCTGATCTACTGGCGCAGCAACGACGGCACGGTACTAAGGAGAGAGCGCGGCGGCACAAGGTTTCGTAGGAGAACTACTCAACAATCGCCGCCACATCGTCTACCCCTTTTCGGTGCGTGTTCCCCGTTTTCGATATGGCCCGCCCTCATCCGTCCTCATCGTCCGTGTTTCAAAAAAATTATATCTCTCTGGTAATAAAAAATTGTCGGACTTTACTTTTGCCCGTAAACAGCTTTCACATATTCTCGGACACATTCGTCGCTAGATTGAAAGCGTCTTGGTTATAAAAATCTGTGTCGAACGCATATTCGCTCGGATAAATCTTTGGAGTTGTTGCAAATTTTGTGTTGTCGGAGAACCGACCAGCGGTAAACGCTTATATTTGCCGGCAAATGGGACATCTGGAGTATTTTACGTCCGGATTGCCCCGCAGGCTTGCTGTGAATTTCACGCGCGCGCGAGAGACTTAGCAGCGATCCTTATATTATGGCTCTCGGACATCGCGGTGCGAATTGAGAAAGGATCCCGCTAAAAAATGCAAACTTTCGTGTACGGGTCCGGAACCGTGAAAACGACAAAATAGAGGCAGCACTCACCACAGTACTCTTTCACGGACGTTATAGACACCATACGTTTACATCGCTACAAGCCGACGGACACCAGCCGACCTCGCGGTCGACTGCTGCCCTACTATTATCTGCGGGCCATGGTTCGAGGTAATGTCACGGTCGCCCTACGGTCTTAGTAATGTTGGGTCGGAAAGCCTATCGGGATTCTCGGCGAGGTCCCCTAAAAACCGGTCCGGCGGGGTGTAAATGGTGACTTTGTCGAAAATTCGGTCGAACCGGGTTCGGAGTCGGGACGCGCGAATCTGACGGAACGGCGGGCGGGCGAGGCCGGCCGGTCGTTCGGGACCGTTCCGCGGGCGAACCCTTCCGTGGGCGACCTGCCGATCCGCGGATTTTCGGCTAGCGCCGGCCTGCGGACGCGGCGGCTACTTTTCGTCGGTGAATTTCCGAGTTCTCGGTTAAGAAGGAATCCAAGAATATCGCTCGATGCCGGATTTGAACTTTCCTCGCCGTCGCTCGCGGTCGCCGAACGTACCCAAAACCCTTCAGTGGGCGGCCTGTAGGTCCGCGGTGTTTCGCTTACCGCCGGCCGGCGGACGCGGCGGCTACTTTTCGTCGGTGAATTTTCGACTTCTCGGTCAGGAAGGAATCCAAGAATATCGCTCGATGCCTGATTTGAACTTTCCTCGCCGTCGCTCGCGGTCGCCGAACGTACCCAAAACCCTTCAGTGGGCGGCCTGTAGGTCCGCGGTGTTTCGCTTACCGCCGGCCCGCGGACGCGGCGGCTACTTTTCGTCGGTGAATTTTCGACTTCTCGGTCAGGAAGGAATCCAAGAATATCGCTCGATGCCTGATCTGAACTTTCCTCGCCGTCGCTCGCGGTCGCCGAACGTACCCAAAACCCTTCAGTGGGCGGCCTGTAGGTCCGCGGTGTTTCGCTTACCGCCGGCCCGCGGACGCGGCGGCTACTTTTCGTCGGTGAATTTTCGACTTCTCGGTCAGGAAGGAATCCAAGAATATCGCTCGATGCCGGATTTGAACTTTCGTCGCCGTCGCTCGCGGTCGCCGAACGTACCCAAAACACTTCAGTGGGCGGCCTGTAGGTCCGCGGTGTTTCGCTTACCGCC
>JASCIT010000137.1:7500-10000 GCA_036711955.1 Digitonthophagus gazella
GGTCTCCACCGCGGGCCTTAGACCGGCGCCCAACGGGTCACGACGTCCTACAGGAGGAGAAGTGCACGCGTCCGATGCCCGATCGTTCGGCGCGTGCAGCGAGCTTGCCAACCGCGAAGCGGCTGCCCGTCACATCACGCGTCGCTCGCGAGCAACGTATCGCGTTGAATCTCCCCTTTCGACCTTTCGGGTTTCTCAGGTTTACCCCTGAACGGTTTCACGTACTATTGAACTCTCTCTTCAAAGTTCTTTTCAACTTTCCCTCACGGTACTTGTTCGCTATCGGTCTCGTGGTCATATTTAGCCTTAGATGGAGTTTACCACCCACTTAGGGCTGCACTCTCAAGCAACCCGACTCTGAGGAGAGATCCTCCCGCTACCGACGGCCGCCTCTACGGGCCTGGCACCCTCTCTGGGTAAGTGGCCCCGTTCAAGAAGGACTTGGGCTCGCCGTGCGATCTCGGGATAGCGGATCCTCCCTAACACCACATTTCCCGGCGTCCGTTTCCGGCCGCGGGATTCGGTGCTGGGCTCTTCCCTGTTCGCTCGCCGCTACTGAGGGAATCCTAGTTAGTTTCTTTTCCTCCGCTTAGTAATATGCTTAAATTCAGCGGGTAGCCTCACCTGCTCTGAGGTCGCGTTTTCGTTTACAGCACAGCACGGCAGCAGCAGAGAGCACGGCTAATGCGCGCTCCGCTTGCTTGCTCGCCCGCTTGCTTATAAATGTATGGTAGTAAAAAGCCTCCGGTTTAAGCGGCACGCCGCCGGCCGGGTCCGTCGTCGCCACTTTGGACGACGAACGGGTTCGTCTTATATTATCATTTAAATAATAATAAAAAACTACTGCCCCGGACGCTCGATCTATCGGTCAGACGACGATAAGTTGTCAAACGTAGACACGTTCGTCGCGGCTGTTAACACCCAGAGGACGTAGAACGACCTGAGACGACGACGACTCTAAGGACGTCTTGCGTCGGCCGCCGTCCTCGGCAGCCACAGGGCGAACGCCCGTTCCCACAACATATATATTTTGGGATTAATTGCGGCGTAATCCTTAAACGTGGTTAAACGTACCGGAGGCGCGCGACACGCTTCAGGCGTACGATAAGCACGAAGACCAGCTCGTTCATCCGCTAAAAATATACCTATCTCTGACACGTCGACCGATGTCGAGTCACGGACTGACGCTCGCGACAAATGCTAAACGCAAGTGCGCGATGGTATATCAGCCGCAACCGGTACACAGGCTGTAATTTAAGCCGACGCGCGTTCCTCCGTCCGAGAACGACGCCAACGAAAATTCGAAGGCGTCCCGATCGGCTCATTGGAGGCGCTCGAACGGCCATATACTTGCCACGGCGAGCGCCGTTTAACGGCGCCTTAGCACGCCCGGCAGTCGTGGAAATTGAAACGACCCTCAGCCAGGAGTGGTCCAGGAACAGTATCCGAAGACCGCAATGTGCGTTCGAAGTGTCGATGTTCAAGTGTCCTGCAGTTCACAATTTGACGCGCAATTAGCTGCGTTCTTCATCGACCCACGAGCCAAGTGATCCACCGTTCAGGGTAATCTTTTATATCACGTTACTTATTCGTAACTACGCCACGAGCACACTCGCGGTGCTGCGGCGGATTTTGGCTAGTTTCGTTCGTGCAACGCTTTCAACAGGCGTTTTTGCTCTATCTCTCTCGCAGCGGACTGACTGCCGAAGAGACGCGCGCGTTCTACCGCCCGTTGATTAACAACGGGATGTCCCGGTGACGCGCTCTCGGCGGCACTCGCTCGGCCTCCGTCGTCGACTTCATCGCCGTCGTCGTCGTGCGAGGTGTACTGAACAACAACAAAGTTTTCGTTCGGGCGAAGATCATTTAACCACCGTCGGAGTTCGCGCTCCGGGCGCGCTTCTCCTGTTCGTCGGTCGGGCGTCGACATTGGCGACGCCACGGTCTTCCGCGACGATAGGTACCCGAAGAACGTTTTTTGTTATATCGTTGTCGTACCCTCAGCGCACGGTATTCGACCGACGGACTATCGTTCGGTCGGTCGGAAGCGCCGGAGTTAGCCTGCCGAGATACCGTCGTCTAGCGACGGAAGAACGTCTTCCTCTAAACATAATATACGCTATTTTTTGAAAAGAGTAATTCGAGCCAAAGAACTGTTCGAAAAGGCGAGAGCGCGCCGCCCGCACACCGAGCCGCGCCATCGAAAGGCGCGCGTGATACTCGGGGAGGAGCGCGGAAAGGTAGCGAACGGTATTATTACTTAGTAATATCCGCTCGTCCTCTCCTTTCTCTCGACCTGGTTTTATAACGACTGCGGCAAAGACGACGGCGCAACACGCCAAACGCCGAAGGGGTGCGCGCGGTCGGTGGTCGACGTTCGCTCTCGGACGAGGACGCGTCGTATTTCGTTCGACGCGATCACTTCGCCGCCGGCGAACGATCGGCTATCACCGCCGCTGCGTCTTCCCTTCGTTATCGTAAGAGAACGTGTGCGGCCGCG
>JASCIT010000137.1:12500-15000 GCA_036711955.1 Digitonthophagus gazella
GAGATTTTCCGTCATCGTCCTCTCGTCCGTTCGTACGTTCTCGACGTTGACGGCGGATGGAGGAGATAAAGACGTCCCTGCGTTTATTATTCGCACAAAACGACTCGCACTCATCGAAAACGCCCATCGACCGACCGACCGCCCGCCCGCCCGCTCTGCCGCAGAGTACTCTCTATAATATACGTGATATATTATATCTGGTGCTCCGTGTTTCGGTCGACCGTGCGCTAATACCGCGCCCGCGCGTTCATGCTCTCCTCTTTGCGAAAAAAAGTCGAGAGAACGCTTAGTTACGGGCGCGACGCACTTCGAAGACCATTGCGCGGCAGGTGCGGTTGTGGCTGGACGGGGATTATTGGTTTTCGTTTATTGGCGGTCGTATGATTGTGCGGAGGGACGATCATTTATCGCAACGCACCCTACGTCGAGACGACGACGAAACTGGGACGACGGCGCCCGACGGTCGAACTAATAAATGATCCCGTTCGCTGGACGCTCGGCACAGTCGACCGCGGCGAACGCGCGCCGACCAAACGTGCCTTTTTTTTATATAATAATTTTTGAGAACGACAAGAACAACGGGCTCTGATCTACTGGCGCAGCAACGACGGCACGGTACTAAGGAGAGAGCGCGGCGGCACAAGGTTTCGTAGGAGAACTACTCAACAATCGCCGCCACATCGTCTACCCCTTTTCGGTGCGTGTTCCCCGTTTTCGATATGGCCCGCCCTCATCCGTCCTCATCGTCCGTGTTTCAAAAAAATTATATCTCTCTGGTAATAAAAAATTGTCGGACTTTACTTTTGCCCGTAAACAGCTTTCACATATTCTCGGACACATTCGTCGCTAGATTGAAAGCGTCTTGGTTATAAAAATCTGTGTCGAACGCATATTCGCTCGGATAAATCTTTGGAGTTGTTGCAAATTTTGTGTTGTCGGAGAACCGACCAGCGGTAAACGCTTATATTTGCCGGCAAATGGGACATCTGGAGTATTTTACGTCCGGATTGCCCCGCAGGCTTGCTGTGAATTTCACGCGCGCGCGAGAGACTTAGCAGCGATCCTTATATTATGGCTCTCGGACATCGCGGTGCGAATTGAGAAAGGATCCCGCTAAAAAATGCAAACTTTCGTGTACGGGTCCGGAACCGTGAAAACGACAAAATAGAGGCAGCACTCACCACAGTACTCTTTCACGGACGTTATAGACACCATACGTTTACATCGCTACAAGCCGACGGACACCAGCCGACCTCGCGGTCGACTGCTGCCCTACTATTATCTGCGGGCCATGGTTCGAGGTAATGTCACGGTCGCCCTACGGTCTTAGTAATGTTGGGTCGGAAAGCCTATCGGGATTCTCGGCGAGGTCCCCTAAAAACCGGTCCGGCGGGGTGTAAATGGTGACTTTGTCGAAAATTCGGTCGAACCGGGTTCGGAGTCGGGACGCGCGAATCTGACGGAACGGCGGGCGGGCGAGGCCGGCCGGTCGTTCGGGACCGTTCCGCGGGCGAACCCTTCCGTGGGCGACCTGCCGATCCGCGGATTTTCGGCTAGCGCCGGCCTGCGGACGCGGCGGCTACTTTTCGTCGGTGAATTTCCGAGTTCTCGGTTAAGAAGGAATCCAAGAATATCGCTCGATGCCGGATTTGAACTTTCCTCGCCGTCGCTCGCGGTCGCCGAACGTACCCAAAACCCTTCAGTGGGCGGCCTGTAGGTCCGCGGTGTTTCGCTTACCGCCGGCCGGCGGACGCGGCGGCTACTTTTCGTCGGTGAATTTTCGACTTCTCGGTCAGGAAGGAATCCAAGAATATCGCTCGATGCCTGATTTGAACTTTCCTCGCCGTCGCTCGCGGTCGCCGAACGTACCCAAAACCCTTCAGTGGGCGGCCTGTAGGTCCGCGGTGTTTCGCTTACCGCCGGCCCGCGGACGCGGCGGCTACTTTTCGTCGGTGAATTTTCGACTTCTCGGTCAGGAAGGAATCCAAGAATATCGCTCGATGCCTGATCTGAACTTTCCTCGCCGTCGCTCGCGGTCGCCGAACGTACCCAAAACCCTTCAGTGGGCGGCCTGTAGGTCCGCGGTGTTTCGCTTACCGCCGGCCCGCGGACGCGGCGGCTACTTTTCGTCGGTGAATTTTCGACTTCTCGGTCAGGAAGGAATCCAAGAATATCGCTCGATGCCGGATTTGAACTTTCGTCGCCGTCGCTCGCGGTCGCCGAACGTACCCAAAACACTTCAGTGGGCGGCCTGTAGGTCCGCGGTGTTTCGCTTACCGCCGGCCTGCGGACGCGGCGGCTACTTTTCGTCGTTGAATTTTCGACTTCTCGGTCAGGATGGAATCAAAGAATATCGCTCGATGCCGGATTTGAACTTTCGTCGCCGTCGCTCGCGGTCGCCGAACGTACCCAAAACCCTTCAGTGGGCGGCCTGTAGGTCCGCTGTGTTTCGATTACCGCCGGCCTGCGGACGCGGCGGCTACTTTTCGTCGGTGAATTT
>JASCIT010000137.1:20000-22500 GCA_036711955.1 Digitonthophagus gazella
TCGCGTTGAATCTCCCCTTTCGACCTTTCGGGTTTCTCAGGTTTACCCCTGAACGGTTTCACGTACTATTGAACTCTCTCTTCAAAGTTCTTTTCAACTTTCCCTCACGGTACTTGTTCGCTATCGGTCTCGTGGTCATATTTAGCCTTAGATGGAGTTTACCACCCACTTAGGGCTGCACTCTCAAGCAACCCGACTCTGAGGAGAGATCCTCCCGCTACCGACGGCCGCCTCTACGGGCCTGGCACCCTCTCTGGGTAAGTGGCCCCGTTCAAGAAGGACTTGGGCTCGCCGTGCGATCTCGGGATAGCGGATCCTCCCTAACACCACATTTCCCGGCGTCCGTTTCCGGCCGCGGGATTCGGTGCTGGGCTCTTCCCTGTTCGCTCGCCGCTACTGAGGGAATCCTAGTTAGTTTCTTTTCCTCCGCTTAGTAATATGCTTAAATTCAGCGGGTAGCCTCACCTGCTCTGAGGTCGCGTTTTCGTTTACAGCACAGCACGGCAGCAGCAGAGAGCACGGCTAATGCGCGCTCCGCTTGCTTGCTCGCCCGCTTGCTTATAAATGTATGGTAGTAAAAAGCCTCCGGTTTAAGCGGCACGCCGCCGGCCGGGTCCGTCGTCGCCACTTTGGACGACGAACGGGTTCGTCTTATATTATCATTTAAATAATAATAAAAAACTACTGCCCCGGACGCTCGATCTATCGGTCAGACGACGATAAGTTGTCAAACGTAGACACGTTCGTCGCGGCTGTTAACACCCAGAGGACGTAGAACGACCTGAGACGACGACGACTCTAAGGACGTCTTGCGTCGGCCGCCGTCCTCGGCAGCCACAGGGCGAACGCCCGTTCCCACAACATATATATTTTGGGATTAATTGCGGCGTAATCCTTAAACGTGGTTAAACGTACCGGAGGCGCGCGACACGCTTCAGGCGTACGATAAGCACGAAGACCAGCTCGTTCATCCGCTAAAAATATACCTATCTCTGACACGTCGACCGATGTCGAGTCACGGACTGACGCTCGCGACAAATGCTAAACGCAAGTGCGCGATGGTATATCAGCCGCAACCGGTACACAGGCTGTAATTTAAGCCGACGCGCGTTCCTCCGTCCGAGAACGACGCCAACGAAAATTCGAAGGCGTCCCGATCGGCTCATTGGAGGCGCTCGAACGGCCATATACTTGCCACGGCGAGCGCCGTTTAACGGCGCCTTAGCACGCCCGGCAGTCGTGGAAATTGAAACGACCCTCAGCCAGGAGTGGTCCAGGAACAGTATCCGAAGACCGCAATGTGCGTTCGAAGTGTCGATGTTCAAGTGTCCTGCAGTTCACAATTTGACGCGCAATTAGCTGCGTTCTTCATCGACCCACGAGCCAAGTGATCCACCGTTCAGGGTAATCTTTTATATCACGTTACTTATTCGTAACTACGCCACGAGCACACTCGCGGTGCTGCGGCGGATTTTGGCTAGTTTCGTTCGTGCAACGCTTTCAACAGGCGTTTTTGCTCTATCTCTCTCGCAGCGGACTGACTGCCGAAGAGACGCGCGCGTTCTACCGCCCGTTGATTAACAACGGGATGTCCCGGTGACGCGCTCTCGGCGGCACTCGCTCGGCCTCCGTCGTCGACTTCATCGCCGTCGTCGTCGTGCGAGGTGTACTGAACAACAACAAAGTTTTCGTTCGGGCGAAGATCATTTAACCACCGTCGGAGTTCGCGCTCCGGGCGCGCTTCTCCTGTTCGTCGGTCGGGCGTCGACATTGGCGACGCCACGGTCTTCCGCGACGATAGGTACCCGAAGAACGTTTTTTGTTATATCGTTGTCGTACCCTCAGCGCACGGTATTCGACCGACGGACTATCGTTCGGTCGGTCGGAAGCGCCGGAGTTAGCCTGCCGAGATACCGTCGTCTAGCGACGGAAGAACGTCTTCCTCTAAACATAATATACGCTATTTTTTGAAAAGAGTAATTCGAGCCAAAGAACTGTTCGAAAAGGCGAGAGCGCGCCGCCCGCACACCGAGCCGCGCCATCGAAAGGCGCGCGTGATACTCGGGGAGGAGCGCGGAAAGGTAGCGAACGGTATTATTACTTAGTAATATCCGCTCGTCCTCTCCTTTCTCTCGACCTGGTTTTATAACGACTGCGGCAAAGACGACGGCGCAACACGCCAAACGCCGAAGGGGTGCGCGCGGTCGGTGGTCGACGTTCGCTCTCGGACGAGGACGCGTCGTATTTCGTTCGACGCGATCACTTCGCCGCCGGCGAACGATCGGCTATCACCGCCGCTGCGTCTTCCCTTCGTTATCGTAAGAGAACGTGTGCGGCCGCGCTTGCCGCTCTATTGCGGCGGTCGGCGGGCGGCGACTGAGTAACGCCATCTCGGCGAACACGTCTGCCATGTATGCGCCCGGCCGACCACGACGCGTGTCGTTTACTCTATGCTGTCTTTTCCCGGGGTCGCTCTACTGCTGCCAACTACTTGCCCGAG
>JASCIT010000137.1:25000-27500 GCA_036711955.1 Digitonthophagus gazella
CGCAGAGTACTCTCTATAATATACGTGATATATTATATCTGGTGCTCCGTGTTTCGGTCGACCGTGCGCTAATACCGCGCCCGCGCGTTCATGCTCTCCTCTTTGCGAAAAAAAGTCGAGAGAACGCTTAGTTACGGGCGCGACGCACTTCGAAGACCATTGCGCGGCAGGTGCGGTTGTGGCTGGACGGGGATTATTGGTTTTCGTTTATTGGCGGTCGTATGATTGTGCGGAGGGACGATCATTTATCGCAACGCACCCTACGTCGAGACGACGACGAAACTGGGACGACGGCGCCCGACGGTCGAACTAATAAATGATCCCGTTCGCTGGACGCTCGGCACAGTCGACCGCGGCGAACGCGCGCCGACCAAACGTGCCTTTTTTTTATATAATAATTTTTGAGAACGACAAGAACAACGGGCTCTGATCTACTGGCGCAGCAACGACGGCACGGTACTAAGGAGAGAGCGCGGCGGCACAAGGTTTCGTAGGAGAACTACTCAACAATCGCCGCCACATCGTCTACCCCTTTTCGGTGCGTGTTCCTCGTTTTCGATATGGCCCGCCCTCATCCGTCCTCATCGTCCGTGTTTCAAAAAAATTATATCTCTCTGGTAATAAAAAATTGTCGGACTTTACTTTTGCCCGTAAACAGCTTTCACATATTCTCGGACACATTCGTCGCTAGATTGAAAGCGTCTTGGTTATAAAAATCTGTGTCGAACGCATATTCGCTCGGATAAATCTTTGGAGTTGTTGCAAATTTTGTGTTGTCGGAGAACCGACCAGCGGTAAACGCTTATATTTGCCGGCAAATGGGACATCTGGAGTATTTTACGTCCGGATTGCCCCGCAGGCTTGCTGTGAATTTCACGCGCGCGCGAGAGACTTAGCAGCGATCCTTATATTATGGCTCTCGGACATCGCGGTGCGAATTGAGAAAGGATCCCGCTAAAAAATGCAAACTTTCGTGTACGGGTCCGGAACCGTGAAAACGACAAAATAGAGGCAGCACTCACCACAGTACTCTTTCACGGACGTTATAGACACCATACGTTTACATCGCTACAAGCCGACGGACACCAGCCGACCTCGCGGTCGACTGCTGCCCTACTATTATCTGCGGGCCATGGTTCGAGGTAATGTCACGGTCGCCCTACGGTCTTAGTAATGTTGGGTCGGAAAGCCTATCGGGATTCTCGGCGAGGTCCCCTAAAAACCGGTCCGGCGGGGTGTAAATGGTGACTTTGTCGAAAATTCGGTCGAACCGGGTTCGGAGTCGGGACGCGCGAATCTGACGGAACGGCGGGCGGGCGAGGCCGGCCGGTCGTTCGGGACCGTTCCGCGGGCGAACCCTTCCGTGGGCGACCTGCCGATCCGCGGATTTTCGGCTAGCGCCGGCCTGCGGACGCGGCGGCTACTTTTCGTCGGTGAATTTCCGAGTTCTCGGTTAAGAAGGAATCCAAGAATATCGCTCGATGCCGGATTTGAACTTTCCTCGCCGTCGCTCGCGGTCGCCGAACGTACCCAAAACCCTTCAGTGGGCGGCCTGTAGGTCCGCGGTGTTTCGCTTACCGCCGGCCGGCGGACGCGGCGGCTACTTTTCGTCGGTGAATTTTCGACTTCTCGGTCAGGAAGGAATCCAAGAATATCGCTCGATG
Organism: Digitonthophagus gazella; assembly: GCA_036711955.1. Taxonomy (NCBI): domain Eukaryota; kingdom Metazoa; phylum Arthropoda; class Insecta; order Coleoptera; family Scarabaeidae; genus Digitonthophagus; species Digitonthophagus gazella. The sequence goes on from JASCIT010000137.1 coordinate 26,665, forward strand.
CCTGATTTGAACTTTCCTCGCCGTCGCTCGCGGTCGCCGAACGTACCCAAAACCCTTCAGTGGGCGGCCTGTAGGTCCGCGGTGTTTCGCTTACCGCCGGCCCGCGGACGCGGCGGCTACTTTTCGTCGGTGAATTTTCGACTTCTCGGTCAGGAAGGAATCCAAGAATATCGCTCGATGCCTGATCTGAACTTTCCTCGCCGTCGCTCGCGGTCGCCGAACGTACCCAAAACCCTTCAGTGGGCGGCCTGTAGGTCCGCGGTGTTTCGCTTACCGCCGGCCCGCGGACGCGGCGGCTACTTTTCGTCGGTGAATTTTCGACTTCTCGGTCAGGAAGGAATCCAAGAATATCGCTCGATGCCGGATTTGAACTTTCGTCGCCGTCGCTCGCGGTCGCCGAACGTACCCAAAACACTTCAGTGGGCGGCCTGTAGGTCCGCGGTGTTTCGCTTACCGCCGGCCTGCGGACGCGGCGGCTACTTTTCGTCGTTGAATTTTCGACTTCTCGGTCAGGATGGAATCAAAGAATATCGCTCGATGCCGGATTTGAACTTTCGTCGCCGTCGCTCGCGGTCGCCGAACGTACCCAAAACCCTTCAGTGGGCGGCCTGTAGGTCCGCTGTGTTTCGATTACCGCCGGCCTGCGGACTGGCCGGATACATTTAGTCGGTGAATTTTCGACTTCTCGGTCAGGATGGAATCAAAGAATATCGCTCGATGCCGGATTTGAACTTTCTTCGTCGTCGCTCGCGGTCGCCGAACGTACATAAAACCCTTCAGTGGGCGGTATAGATAATCTCCCCCCGAGCGGTTTTCGAACATTTCTGGCGCGCAGG
>JASCIT010000138.1:0-27378 GCA_036711955.1 Digitonthophagus gazella
TCTGTGGTATCATTTAATGTGTATTTGCGTGCGTCAGGAGTCATTCTGTACGGCTGTCCGGGTACGGGCAAGACTCTGCTGGCAAAAGCCGTCGCCAATCAGACGTCTGCCACTTTCTTGCGTATAGTCGGCTCTGAGCTCATTCAAAAGGTCCACCCATTTTAGACAAATCCTTTTCTGCTATTTTCCTCTAAAATTAATATTTTTCAGTACCTTGGCGACGGTCCAAAGATGGTGCGCGAGTTGTTCCGCGTTGCCGAGGAGCATGCTCCGGTACTTTTTTCTGTGTGAACCCTATCCAATTTCTAATTTGGAACCTTTTAAATTCCAGTCGATCGTCTTTATTGACGAAATCGATGCCGTTGGCACGAAGCGTTACGATTCGAATTCTGGCGGAGAGCGCGAGATTCAGCGCACTATGCTCGAGTTACTCAACCAGTTGGACGGATTTGATAGCAGAGGAGATGTTAAGGTAATGGCGAGAGCGGAAGTGAGTATATTTGGACGAGGAATTATTTTTAAAATTTTTCAGGTGCTCATGGCTACTAATCGCATCGAATCTCTTGATCCTGCCCTTATCAGGTGAATTAGTAATATGGAAAGTGTCATGTTATGGTTATAAATTTGCAGACCTGGTCGCATCGATCGCAAGATTGAATTCCCTCTGCCTGACGAAAAAACGAAGAGGCGAATTTTCTCGGTTAGTCCACCCAGATAAAAAAAAGGTGAAAGTTGACTAACAAAAACTTCAGATTCACACGTCACGCATGCAGCTGGCCGAGGACGTAAATCTTGACGAATTTATTACGGCGAAGGATGACCTCAGTGGTGCTGATATAAAGGTTCGAGTGTGGACGCTTAATGTATTCCTTCGGACACTTTATATGCTTAAGCACTTCTTCAATTATTATTTTAATTCCAGGCTATGTGTACGGAAGCTGGTCTTTTAGCTCTTCGTGAGCGTCGAATGCGTGTCACAATGGCCGACTTTGAAAAGGTCAGTCCTTCTAAAATGTCGCGCAATGGAAAAACTATTGATATTTGTATTTTTCCTTAAAGTGGACAGTGCATAATAGTTTCGCGTATTTCAGTCGAAGGAAAACGTGCTGTACAGAAAGAAGGAAGGCGCACCTGAAGCGCTATACCTTTAAGGATGGCATTCTAACAGAAATTCCCCCCCCCCCCCCCAATTTTACTTGTTAAATTTTTGTAACATTTCCGTCCCCCTTTCTTACTATTCTTTTCCAGTTCTTTCTTTTTGCAAATGTTCTAAAAAAATCGCTGTTTCACGACAAAGTGTATGCTACGTACGGTGATATTTCACAATGTCTCTACTATGTTTACGAAAAAAATTTCTCTAGCTCCACAGCAACTGTAATTTATTGATATTTATTCTCAAAATTTCGATAAAGCGTTTATAAGTAATTCTACTTTTTCACAACAGAATGCTTCTCTTGGTTTGCTCCACGGATGTTATTTATTGTTGCATACGTCGTCTTCAACACGACTTATCAACAATGTGACATATGTTCTTTCATGCGCTGTGTACTTCCTTAATCATGGAAATATTACGCATGTTGAAGCGTTCGATAATCGTCGTCATTGCCATACAAAAATTAGAGTAAGGAGTCTTTTTATAGTGCAATTTACGATGGGCAGAAGCAAAAGAAAGACAGCGTCAGGCTCTGCGGGTAGGTTAATAAAACTTCATGAGCATGGCACTTTTCAGCCACATGCTGACTAAAATTTAGTGCATTATTTTAAAATGACACTTTGTAGCCAAAAATTCGTCTCCAGTCGGGGATAAGGAAAATACCGGCCAAACATCGAAACAGAAGATTGAAACTTCGCCCGATAAGTATGCGCAGTTGGAAAGCAGGAGGAGTGCTTGTCAGTTTTTAATAATTTTCTTTTGTATTTTGTACTTATTTTACACGGTGTATATGCAAAAGAGATATTTCAGTCTCCGAATTAACCGCTGATGCAAAGATTCGTGCGAGGGCAGCTAAGGAGGCTAGTCTACGCGTTGACGCTGTCCCCGTAGGAGAGCGCAAAAGCGATGTTGGCATTCATTTTCCATGACATTATACGAAATGCGTGCTTTCTTCTAGAGGAAGAAGGCGCGCCGAATGTGTGATGGAAGTAAATCAGAACACCCGCTGCTCCATCCAGGATCGGTGAGGCGTTCACCATTATTTTGCTTTAATTTTTTCACTGATTCTATTTTATAGAGCGAGAAGAAGAAGAAGAATAAGAAAAAGCGCTCTACAATAACTACAAGTGAGGAATTTCCGAAATTAAAGTTTATTTTCAAATTCGTCATCAATTAACTACTGTATCAATTGATATCTGTAGAAGAACATCCTTCGCTTGCGGAAGTCATTGCCGCACAGTTCGAAAAGAAGGCCAATCGAGGAAAGAAGAGGAAGAGAGTGCGTGTTGTCGTAGCTTTTGTTTAAAAAGCTCGCACAAATGTCGTTAATGTTTTTTAAAATATATTTTACAGCTGTCCGATTCGAATGACGACGTCTTGCAAAATGACAACGAAGACAATCAAGCGCTCGTTCCTGCCAATGGTGTCCCAGCTGACGACGAGAGTATGTTTTAGAGGCTCTTATAAAACCAACTTTTACTATACTTATCATATTTAATTTTGGAGTCAAATGCAATTATGCACATCATGAAACCAACTGTGTAGATACTCCAAAACGGAAGCGCAAGCTTACAAGTGAGGTCGTCCTGGAAGAAACTTTGGAAGGAGAGGTACGGACGCAATCGATTGATTTGATTTTTTTTACATTATTCGAATTTTTTAAACATTATTCGATGTATATGAAATTTCTTGCAGACATCATATATTGTGGAAGAGCCGGAAGATGATGACGGAGCAGCGACAAAGAAAAAGAGAAAAGCGCGAAAGAGTGATTTCGGAGGTTATTTATATTCTCTTTTTTATTTCTGGCAAAATCTAAAAAATGAAAGCATTGAATTTTAAAATGACATAGGTGTTGATTTTGCGGCTTTCGAAGCGGAGATGGCCCCTATGGATCCTTATAACGAGGATGATGACGAAGACTTCGTCGTGAGTTATTTCGCAATTTTTCTGGCACGCCAAATTTTGCAGTACACTCCATGAACTGCGTGAAGATGTTTATGGCGATGTTGGTATGCGATATCGATGTACGCCTTCTTGTAGGCATTTGGAGACGTTTCATCAGAGATGGAAGATGAGGACGAAATGAGTGATGAAGAGATTGACGACGAAGACGATATGGTATGATATGGTATACTTTCTTTTCTAAACCATGAATTTGAGAAAAATTTGTTTGTTCAAGTTCTTTTTAAAAGTTGCGCCTGTTTGCGGAATGATGAGTGATAATGAAATTTAGGAAGAACTTGTCGAAGATGCGTCTGAATCGGACGAAGACGATGAAGTCGGCGTACGTCTTCATCCTGAAGAAATAAACCTAATCTTTGATGTATGCATGAAATTCATTTTAAAATTCATTTTTTTTTCAATTTGTGTAAAGTGATTGATTGCTTTTAATGTAATATTGTCTGCAGAATGACGATATCGACATGAACAACGATGACGATGATGAAGACGATGAGGATTATGAAGTTGAAACAGAGGATGTATACGACGACGATGACGATGATGAAGATGAAGAGGAAGAAGAGGAGCTGTCAAACGACGAAGAGGTTCGTTTTGTGATCTCAGCTGAAATGATTATTCTCGTCCTAAATATTTCTCCTTTTAAATATGAGTATGATCAGGGTGAAGATTCGGGCGACACGTCTGATTCTTCGCACGTTTCGGACGATAGCTACCAGGATGCCGTCGTCGACGGACGTCGTGCTCAACTTGTACGTTTTTTTTTTGTTCAGGCTAGACAAGGAGGCTAGTTTGGCTGAGTAGATGAGGTGATGGGTAGGGTTTTGGTTGTACCTTTTTAACACGATTTTTTGGCACACTTTTAATTTATCTTCTCGTCTCATCATATATTGCAGCTCTCACCTCCTCGCGACAGAAATCATGCCAAGAATAGGAAAAATATGGATTTTACCGCTTTTCCGTTCAAAGAACTGGTGAGGGTTACTCTTTTCCTCACATCTCTTCTTTCTTAACCCTTCAATATTTGTAGGACTCTCGCGATTCTGCTGTGGCAGCATTCAACTTCTTGATTGCACCATGTGACGTCCAAACATTTTTTGATGACTTCTTCGAGGTTCATTTTTTTTTAAATCGATGTTTCTCATATTTTTAATTGCGCAAAATTAATTGTGAAATTGAAGACAAACGCGTTGATTGTTCGTCGTAATGATCCGTCATACTATGGAAATCTCTTCTCGTCATCCGCAATGATGAGCATTCTTCGTGAAGTACTTTTTTGTATCTTTGGCAAACGAAGATTGTAATGGCGGCTTCTTTGAGATATTGAACTTTGCGAAGAATATATATTAAAACAGCAATTCCAAAAGTACAGAACCATCTGGAGTACGGAGTGAACGTCAATTTGGCTCGTTACGTCAAGGGCGTTCGTGTGACTCCGAACGGCGTAGGGCGTGCGTATCCATGCGCCGTTTCGGATGCGGTTAGGTGAGCTTGTCATTCCTATTTCCATCTTTCTTGTCCAAATCTGTGGCGTAGCATGCCGGTCAGTTTAAGGTGTGCAATTTCAAAATAATGCAATCAAATTGTTGTGCGCAGGGAAGGATGTTCCGTTCAGCTCACAAATCCGCAGGCCTTCGCGGATTCCGTGTGGTATTTGTGCGACACCTTGCAGGAACTCTTTAATTGCTTCGTAGGCGCAAACACGTTCGTTTTTTTTCGAAAGTTTTTTTAAAAATTTCCTAAGAAAATGTGAAGCAATTTTCAAGCTTTAGATACCTCACACCTGCTGGAACTTCTGGTTTTGCTCCGCATTGGGATGAAATCAATGCATTCTTACTGCAGGTTGTTTGCAATTAATTTTGTTTCATATTTGTCTTAAATAAAAACGTCTAGGTGGAAGGCCGCAAGTACTGGAAAGTTTGGGCACCCGAGGATGATGAAGGCGAGCTGCCACTTCAATCTTCCGGTAAGTATTCGAGAGACTTCAAGCTAGAAGCTATCGCTGAGTCTTATCTACCCATTTTCACTAGGCAATTTTACGGATACCGATATGGCCGAGCGGAAAACAGCATGGGAAGGATGGCTTGAACAAGGCGACATGCTTTACATCCCGCGCGGATTCATTCACCAAGTATGGTACAAGTAATAAGAGATTAGGACAGAAGAATGTTTGTACGGTATCTCTTCTTAAATAGTGAAGTGTATTAACACAAACATTCATCGATTAACATAGACATCCAAATATTACATTTTTAAAAGGGCATAAAACACAGGCGAAGGCAGATGCCAAAGTACATTCGCTACACGTCACCGTCTCCTGTGGTCGATTGTGGACGTTTTCCAACTTACTTGAAAATCTGTTGGGTGTCTCAATCGGAAGCTTCACGGCGTCTCGCAGCAAGATTCGCAGGCAGTTGCCGCCGGGGTACGTGAAAGAGACGCAGGAGCATGCGTTGCAGTTGGCACAACGCTTGATGTTATGCAAAAGCCGTTACGAATTTGGCTATTAATTTCAGTAGTGATTTTTTTTAAATTTAAATTTATCTAAGTCGTCACCTTACATTGCAGAATGCTCGATATGGCGGGCGTTGCCGATATCGATGGTGGTTACGCAGCCGAGGACAAGGCAATGTCAAAGTGAGATTTTTGGCCAATTTTCGCGAATTCGCGAAGGAACGACGTAGTGCAATGAATCACATTACGCGTAACTGTTGACGTGACGCGCTTGCAGACTTGACGCCGTCATCGATCGCCACATGTCCGTTTTCCGTCGTTTCATTGCCGAGCACGTCGACACCGGCGTGGACATACAAGCGCAAGAATTCATGCGCACTGCACTGCCGCCCGTATTGACGGAAGGTACTTTCAATTGTCCCTTTACATTACAATCGCAAAAAAAAATTTTCAAAAGAGGTTTGTGGTTCTTCTGCGTTGTATTATCAGCAAACTACATGTATGTTTAATTTTTCTTTCAGAAGAAAAAGAACTTTCCGCGTGGGGTCATTCTTCAGACAAAAACCTCTTTACAAGCAAAGAGCGTTTTACGAAAAAAACCGAAGTGCGTTTCATTCGTCGTCATGGGCAACGGTAAATTGCATTCTGAATTTTTAAAATCAATGTTTGCGCTTTGCGAAAAAATTGCGGAGAGGAAGACTTTTAAGAATTTGTTATAGTCTGCTGTATGCCACTGCGGATGAATGTTTCGTTGCGCATCGCATGGCAAACTCGCGCATCTACGAAGGGCGCCCAGAGCAGAAGTTTGACTTGACTATCGAGGTTAATCTACCATTTGCGCATGCACAATACGTGAATTTCCAAATCATAATGCTTCCAGGAGATTGGCGCGTTCAATGCTCTGCAGAGCGCTTTTCCCGAATGGACTTGCATCAAGAAACTAAATATGGAGAAGGCTGCAAAGGCACGAGCTTTTAAATACATACTTTGAAAATTCGTTTGCGTTTACGGTAATGTGGTGTTTTACAGAAGGCATTTCTCATGAAACTGTTCAACAACGGCCTTATCATGGTGCGCACTCCTTAAGACGAAAGGACAACCACGTCGTTTGAATCCATCTGCCAAGAGATAATCAGCACATTTCGCGGCATTTAGGCATAAAAGTTATCTAATTTTTCTAAAATTTTATATCACTGTGAAATTCCATCGTTATGTTATTTAGCTTTCCAGCGTAGAAATTAGCATTCTTAACATTGTTGACGTTACCCCGTTCCTTGTTGAGTTGTTCACTTATACTCGGTTTTGTTTTCACAACGGAAATACTCTAATCCGGTATTTTATCAAATGATTGTTTCGCTCCCTGGACTGGTTACTTCGTAAATGCTTATCTATTTGACGTATTTGATATCACATACATTTTTTCTTGAACGGATAAACTTTTTCTTAATTAATGAAATTCGTTGGTGATCACAAGTATCGTTGAGACACTCGCAAATAGCTCTCTTCATGCAAGATATAAAACACAGCTCATTTGCAAGCGTTCTAAAAGTGCACACATTTATATGCGTACCAAGGACACATGAACTGTTTGTAGCGAAAATTGGATCTAAAAATATTCAGTTCAACTAATAATATCATTTAAAAAAGAGGCTAAAAACAAAAGAACCATTACTAGAAGAAAGGTAGCATTAGACTTCGCGTTTGGCAAAATGCCAAGTTTTAAAACAATGCCCAAATATACCGTACCTGAGTTAGAGAACTATTGATTACCCCCCTTTTGCATTTTTTCATGTAATAGCTGCTTCTCTGTCTTTTTTAAATGTTTTATATTTATTTTTATGTGTCATAAAATGTGTTGTTTATGTCCTGATGATATTTTCGAGTTGCAGGTCGTTGGAGGCGCCTCCCAACGTCTACGCCGTCCGGACACTACGGCACATGCAAGGGGCGGTATTTTATTTTAATTTTTTCCCCTCCCCTCCTTTATAAGTGCCTTCGCATTTCGCGAGCGAATGGCACGTCCGTTAGACGCCGCGTTTCATAAAGTTGGGCGTTACCCGCCCGGCCCGGTGGCAGATCGTGGGATATAGTAGGCATCTTCGGATGCTGGCCCGCAACTTGCTGCCGGGTCGTTGGCCGTGGAACAACGTCACTGGAGACGTGTGGCGTCGACACGGACGTGCTTAAGCGAACGTAGTGCAAGGGCTTTTATGGGGAGGTCGGAGGACAACCCTAGTAATTTTAAATATTCTAGTATTTAAAAAATATGCTTATATTTTAAATTTTGTGTTGCAGTTTTTCGTATCGAAGACCGTCCGGTGCAGCATCGCTCGTTATTTCGTCCGGTCAGTCTATCGTGAAAGGAGAAATACCCTTAGAATTGGTGCTTTACGACAAACAGTTGGCAGTGAGTGTGTGAATTGGGAATGGCTTTCAGAGAGATTGTGGGAAGTAAGAGTATTTGTGAGAGTTTCTTTTTAATGTCATTATTTTGCTCGTATTTTTTATGATAAATTGTTTCAAACACTTGTGCCGGTATTTAAAGTGCTATACTCCCCTTGTATATGTGGTGGGTGCACATGGTCCAGTGAGATAGGGCCAAAATCTTATAGGCGAATATTTCTTCACAAGACCAAACAAGAGTCGTCAATGTCTCCTCGAGCTCGCAACTGCGTCAAAGTTAGTTTATGACGATTTTTGGGGATTACACGAGAAGTTCCTCATAGCTGTTGCTAATCAGTACTGAAGTCAAATGGATGAAATTACAAAGGAAAATATCTGCGCTCATTTTCGTATACTAGTTGTGCTGCGAACGTTGCGAACGTTTTCTTTCCCCTTTCTCAACTGTCTTCTCTTTGCTCCGTTGCACCCACCGCGTTCTCACTTTTTCCCTTTCGTCTGCGCACTCCACAATCGCGATGTTCTCTCACCGCGCGTGCCGGTGTATACCTTGTGGCAGCCTGGCCGTATCTGACGGATGGAGGCAGAATGATTACTGTGTCAGTCTGTGTCTGCGTTGGTGATTCGCTCTCTCTTTACCAATCGGTTAAGGACGCACAACGATGGAACTGTGGCGTTGAGAGGGGAGAGAGTGAAGAAGTGCATGGGAACAACGCGAGATTTAGAGAAAGAGGAACGGAGAGAGCCGATATATGAGGGGGGAGTGCTGAATGGTGATGGCTCGTCAGTATGTCTGGAGAGGACACGATGCGCTCAGGCGAAAGAGAGAAAGACATCGATGGCATTGCTGCTTTGCCCCCCTCCCCTCCTCCATTTGGATTCCTCATGATTACTTGCCTCATCTTTTCATCTTCTATTTCGATATCTCTTTGGTATTGTCATAAGTTGACACGAAAAGCATTACAATTAACTGTTTTGAGAATTTATCACACTAGAGGGTTTTTGTTGCATTTAAATAGTTCGTGGTCTGTGGTCGACCTTGTTGAATAAGTCTTTCAGTACGTCTTTCTGCTCGGCCTGACGTTCCCTTTTAAAGTAGAACAATTGAAGACAGCTATCGTTTTTGCCACTTTCGGCAAAATTTGTGCATAATAACTTCGCTTCTGAAGCCTGTGCATTTCATTCTTTCTACTACCTGTTGGTCTTCATTTTCCGTGCAGCTTCATTTCCCTTGTGCTAGCCTCACTTCTCCTCAGTTGCTCTCAAGAGTCTGGTTTGACTGCCGCGGCTCAACAACCAAGAGAATAAGAGTGTATGCTACGAGTAGTGCGGGATAATTTTCGCTAGGAAAGCGTCAATTGTGGCGAGCGATGAGAGAAAATATTCGAAAATGAAAGGAAAAGACATGTTAAGGTTATTGAAGTAATTGCTATGACAGCCGTTTATACATTTTTAGTACCCCTGACTGGCTGTTGATAGGCAGGGGGGAACATTGCTGACTGTTTTACAGCAAATGGTAGCCCAATTGTTCCTTCACAACGATTTTCTCCACGTATTCCTATAGGGTTATCACTGTTCATGTAACATATGCGGGTGTGGAAGAGGGATGGTTAGCATTCAAACGCCACCCTTTCGGCTGGTGCTGTGTGTATGGAAATCTGCCTTTCTCGTTCCATTGTCGAACGGACGTTTAGTCTAATATGAAGTCGTTTTCTCATATTTATTAGAGCAAGAACAGTTGGAGGAAAAATAATGTTCCTTTAAATTAAAATGTTTGCTGAATCACGCACGGAAATGGGGAATTTTCCGCCCTCAAGTGCGGAAAACCCCCCAGCACATTATGACATATTTAATACCACCTCATTTTTGTGAATAATTCGGGTTCTGATGAAGTTCATGCTGAAGAATGCTAAGCTGAGCTAATGAGTACCTCTATTCCCATATAGAATTAGGTCAAATTTTTTGACAAAGGAGGCAAGGCATAGCCAGAAGCACTCCTTGCATGCAGAAGCATGCAGTCTCTCGGTAACTTGAACCTCTGTTGTATCCTGTGTTTGCCAAAAATTGAGCCACGAATTCTCAGGTTCCTATATATCATATTTTTTATTTAAAGCGTTGGTAAAGTTATCGTTAGTTGGCATTTGCTGCCGCTTGTTAGTATACTGAAATCGAAAGTTCGTCATTGTTCGTTTTTTTCCTCAAAATGATAGATGTGCTTGACGGGGTTACGAAGGCGTCGCTTTCAATGTCTTTCAGCCGTTGTAATTGATTCGGTCAAAAACGTTCCTCCACACCTTACTGCTTCGCTATTTTTATCGCTCGGCTGTTGGCTTTCACGTGTTGGACGTGCTGCGTAACTTAATCGATTATCTGTCGGTAATAGTAAACATTCCAGCGTTGGAATTGACTTCCCCACGAAAGGGATTTCGAAAGCTCATGTACCGTCCTAATACGGTTGAGAATGGGCGTGTCACGCTTGTTCAGGTCAGTAAAATCAACGCTTGGTTCAACCCTCATACATGTCGATATTTTTTCCTTAGGCGCATGATACCATTAGAACGTTAACGGCATCTCCTGCTCCTTCCACGTCAACTGTGGCATCTGGCTTCGCGCCGCCCACTCACGTTAGTTTCTGTACTATCTAAAGGTTCGCATATCTAGTACATTGAAGCAACAGGTAGTTCTTCGTTGTATTCTACAGCTAGCAAAAGGTCTCTTGTGTTGTCTTACTCATATACCCACATATTGTCACATCTAAGCGCGCTGTAGGCGTCAAAATTTTGGGGAAAGTATGGTGTGTTTACATCGGCTTTGTGCGGTGGGCAGTCTTTGTATCTTTAAGCTTTTCTTGCATAGTATCCGCACGAATTTATGGGGGAGGAGTATTGGAATGGCAAAGTCTAGCATCATCTTGAGAAATTCCTGCGATCACTCAGTATTTTGTTTCCACATCACTGCTGTGGGGCAGCTGTTCACACCCTAAGGATGTATAGTATTCTACTTGGTTGTTTGTTGGATAGAACAGTTGCAGTCTGTGATAGATACGGCACATGGTTGTGCATATGATTGTTCTTGATGTGAGAATACACTTTAAACTATTTGTAAATATACTAAATGTATCGTGCGATAGGTTTGCTAAGTGCCGTTTCGACCTCTACCACTTTCTAATTTAGTACAAGGCTGATTAGTATCGAATATATAGTTCATGGAGCCCCCATGTTCTTAAGGCAGCTTTGAAGCCGATTTATCCCCAGCGCAGAAAACATTTTAATGGAAATTATCGCGCGTTAACTCTATGTACAATGCATTTGTAAAATACCGGAATTTTTAATAATCGCTAGTCCGTGACCCATATCCCGAATATTTTTTAAAAAACCATTTCTATTTCAAAACAATTGAAATCAACACAGCTTTAACTACGAGAGGTGGTTTCTATCGTGCTCCTTTCCTTGATAATCTATTTCAATTTAAAATAATAAATAATGGCGGTTTTTTGGCACTTCCGTATCACAGGCAATAAAGGGATCCGGTTATCCTTCTATGTGACCTCTTTTAGAGCTTTAATATCGTGATTTAGGCTACTATAACGTAGGGATTATTTGCGTGAATTTATCGGTCATGATCATTCTTTAGCCTCTTCCTTTTTGTGAATAGTCATTGTATTTTAGTTCTATCTGCAACTTCATTTGGCCTTATTAAGTGGTACTTACTCGTATACATACATTAGTGGTCGTCAATATGCTTAATTTCTCCCTACACTTTCTACGCCTTTTCAATATGGTTTTATTTGACGTAAAATTAGAGATTTGTTCGTTAGCCATATCCGATACACTTCCTCTTCCACTTATTGATGATATAAAATTTGGCAGCTGTTTCGAAGTCACGATCCTAATGATAATTTAAAACGACGAAAAGTTGAATGAAGTGTGTTCCATCGGAAAAATGGTACCGGCACTCCTTCGTTTGCCCTCTTTTTTCCCGCGATGGATGGCCTCTTTCTCTGTGACGGGGGAAAACATTTGGTTCACTGCCTTTCTGTCCTCCTTCACATCAATTTCTCCGTTCACAATAGTGCGCCTCTTCTCTTTGTGAGCTGTCGATGTCAAAAAAGGTGTGATCGTGCGTTTACGCAGGCTCCTATTGTTGACCGCCAGGCTAACAAACCTTTTCTCTCTTCTGTCGATTCTCGAATTGAACTCATTCCGTCTTTCCTGTCTTCCTTCGTGTGTATATGGCTGAAGGTTTGGAAAAATTGTAGTCGCTGTTTTGAAAAGATAGTACCTTTGAATTCTCTGATTTTTCGACAAAGAATCAGTGTCCTTGACCTCTGTAGGTATAAATTAATCTTTTTTCTCTGCCTTTTTTATTTGCCAGCAGGTAAAATTGCATTCGTCCGTGAAGGCCATTTGAAGTCTTAAATTGACGAATGGTGGGCATGAACCACCGTTTTGGCATTGTTCAAGGCAAGTACATTTGGTTGTGTCTGCTTTCCAGAGCAGTCAGCGCATGGTCGCTGTGATTTGACGGTGTAGGTGGGGTATCATCTCCATTGGCTCTCTTTTTCCCTCACTCTCTCCCACTCTCTCTCTCTCTTTCGCTCTCTCGCTTTCTGGCTCTGCGTTGTCCTCAGTCGCGAGATGGCCACGATTATTACCGTTCTTCGTTGCATGAATGAAGGGGTGTGTGGGTAGGAGTAGGTACGGCAGGGTGCGTGTGTTGGAGCAAGAGAGGATATTGGCTGCGACTCTTGCCGTCATCCTCCCTCCAGAGTACGGCCTTCCTCTAGAAGGAAGAAGGATGTCCGCAAACAAATAATTCTCATTAAGGCGTACCTAGTTGCGGTTCATATCATCGCCTCCCCCGATCCTTCCCGGCTTTGCATTTCATATTTCGTGCAGTGCTTCCTTTATCGGCCTACGCATCTACCTACAAACCTTGCTCAGACGATTCCAATGCGGCTGAGTGCTTCATTTTCACACTGTCCTTTCCTTTTTCCATTTCGTTTTCTTAATGTAAGATTTAAGCGAAATGTCGCGCTTCTGCATTGCATAGCTTTTGGTATCCCTAGCCTTTACGTGACCTCTCTAACCGTGAAACCTGATGCATGCACACTTTCCTCCCAGTTTCTCTCACGTTTGTGTGTGGATCAAACAAATGAAAGAGATCCTATTGTATTGCAAGTGTGGCTGGGAGGAAAAGAGAGGGAGAATATAGGGAAAGTACGATCTTACAACAGAGGTTCGTTCTCCACAGTATTCTCTCACAGTTCTCGCGTCGTTTGTCTTCTTTTCCATGTTAGTGCGCAAGGATGTTCGAAGACTGCGGTCGTACATTTTTGTCGTTCGCGATTTAGCCGCAAACAATTCATACCACCTCTTCCCTTCCCTCCTCGCTTCGTGGTCCTTATAATCGATGGATCCACGAAGGACACCTGTCGGGGAGTGCCTTTGTGCTTGATGAAGGGTGGGAGAGGGAGAAGGAACGACTACCGGCTAATTACTGGACCCTAGTAATGTTCTAACGACTCGCCATTTCACAGCACTAGCTAAGCAACCAACATAATATATGCATATAGAGGAATGTTTGTATATGCTGAAATACATGTGTATGTATATATATTCTTTTCTTTTCTCTTCGGCGTATTTGTTGTGGCTATTTTGTTGGCTTATTTTTGCTTTCTTTTTACGCCTACCATTGCTCTCTTCTTTTGGACTACAGAAATTTATGCACATTGCCGAACGCTTCGTTCACCATGCACTGGGTTGTTGTGAGGGTAACTGACCAGTGCGTAATGTAGTGGGTGTTCCTGACCGGTTGGTTTGCTTGGGCTCTTCCCTTCTTTTCTCTTTGTATGCGTACCCTGACGCAACACCCTCGTCATCTATTTACCATCTGCTACACAATCATTATTGCATGCTAGCAAACTACTTTAGTTTCTTCAGTCACTTACTAAAGGGGGTAATTCTTGAAAGGGACAATGGCTATCAAAAATTGATCGAGAAATCGGTTCACCTTTTCGTAACCCCGTTTACGTAAGATATTGTATTAATGCTTTGTGTGAGGTTCTACTAATTTGAACAGCATCAGTGAACACAACTTTACAAATCAGCGCTTAGTATCTTTCCATATTTCAATTATCTTAAATGAGCGTATAAATAAGCGCTTTCTAACTTTTCCTTTTTCGCTTGATCCCCTACTTAATTTGATGTAATATTTGATTTTACGGAAAACCTTTTTTTAGCGATTCGTGCCCTCCATAACTTAAGTAAAAGCAGCCACAACTCTCTGCTCCATCTCGTTTTGTCTTATGCATGACGACATTGTTAGGAGAGGATGGAAAAGTACGCTGACTTGATTTGCTGGTCAATTATATTATCGAAGTAAAAGATCTCCTGCGGCTCTTTTCCTCTCAATCTCACTGACCCTGCTGTTCCTCGTTCTCTTACTCCCTTTGCGTTTCCGCATTAGCACTATTCTCTCATCTCCTCGACGACAATCCTATCTGTTGGGCGCATCTTGCGGGGCAGATCTTAGATGCTGTTGTCCTACTACTTGGGAGTATGTGTATGTAAAAGGAGTGGAGGTGTGCTCATCCCTTCCTTTAATCTTTTATACCCCCAATTATTCAGTTATGTCCGTGCGGAAAGATGTGAAATGTATTTACCTATTTTGGTCTTTTTTGTTCAAATTGCTCGTGAAGGCGGACGGTGTTGTCGTTACTCTCACAGCGTTCTCGCCGTTCAAAACGAGAAAGGATTTGAATGTTTTGCGCTCCGAACACGTCTTTATCGCTCACACTTGTTCGTTCGCTGTTGTGAATCGTCCCTCCGCTATCCACTTGGGACTATGTACAATACTACGATGTGGCAAACGTTGAACGCAGCTTATTCATAGTAGTAATTCATCAGCACGCTCCACTTGAGGCACGTTATCATTCCTTTCGTATTACAAATATAATTTTTTTACTCATCAGTCCCTGTGACTATCAATATTTGAGTAATCAAATTAATCACTCCATTCATATTTGTTCTCTTGGCTCCTTATCATCAGTACTGTTACACTCAAAAGGGGGATACCACAGCTGATTACTCATAACGCTCCAAAGAAGGGGGGGGGGAGGCTGGAATTGAAGAAATTGAGTTAGACGTTATGTTCTACTACCCTCGGGGTAGGAGAGGTTAAGAAGAAATGTGCGTCTTGTTGTCGCCCAATCATTTTACATCAGTTATTTACAAATGAAAAAAAAGGGGGGGGGGGAGGAGAACCGCTGGTTGTCTGCCTCTCAACGACTATAATTAATGGCATTTAAAGTTCCGCGACAATGACGGGTATATTTCGCATAGACGGGATAGAGTAAGATATTTTCTATGCGGCGAGTTCTTTCAGTTTCGTCATTTGTACTGTCTTGTCTGCACACTTCTTTCGTGCATCATTCCTCAGGTGAGGGCTGCGGAACGATCAGTGTGTGATTTTCGTCTTGTGCACGCGCTTTCATTGGCATTTTAATTGGCTCTCCTTATGAGTAAGCATTCGGGCTGTGCTCACGACATTGTGGGCTCACTGTTAAAGAGCGCCACGACAGAGCAATCAAGTACTCAAGGGGGAGTACTCGTCGTCACTCGTACCTATGCATATCAACTGTATTTCGTCGACGTCGTCCGACCGCACACACTCATCCTTTTTCTCTGTCTATCTCTACCTCTCCACCAAAGAAATACCAATCGCGCCGCAATCATTCCTCGTAACTTATGAAGTTCTCGAGACATGCCATGTGTTGTTGTGGTGAATCTGTAGGCTGTTATTTCTAGTGCTCCACGGTCTCATCATTTGCCGTCGGGTTTTCATTGTTAATTTCTACGTCTGAACACGTACATCGCGTGCAATAGTGCGACTGTCACTGTCTTTCTCAGGCTTCTACACCGACTCTTCTAAAGGAAACCGTATTCATAATTACGACCTCAATTAAAGCTGCGAAATTTCACGCAGATTTTCAAAATTGAGGAGCATTTTCCACAGTTATTTGTGAAAATG
This sequence comes from Digitonthophagus gazella, assembly GCA_036711955.1. Lineage (NCBI taxonomy): Eukaryota > Metazoa > Arthropoda > Insecta > Coleoptera > Scarabaeidae > Digitonthophagus > Digitonthophagus gazella. Next base: position 16,001 of record JASCIT010000138.1, read on the forward strand.
AAGGCAATCATGAAATCACATTGTTATGAGCTACATTTAACATCTCCGTAGTGAGCCTCAGGCAATTCACAATAACGCTTTTCATAATTTCGCGCCTAGATGATAGGTTGTGCACAGAAGAACCAAAAGAAATATGCAGACAATGTGTTGCCCAAGGGAGAAATGGCTTCCCGACCAACGGTTACATGCAACTGTGGGTGTTGATTCATCTCTCTCACCTCCTCTCTCTCTCCATCTCTCTCCCTCTCTCCTATCCTCCTCCTCTCTCTCTCTCTCTCTCTCTCTCGAATGCAATTGCAAGTAAAGGGGAGGAGGAAGTGTGATACGGCGCAGTTATTGGCTGGTATTGTACTATCGACGGCGCAGATGAGCGTCGGTAAGTATGAGAGGCGAACAAAGGGGTCTCTGCCTCTTTCTACTTCCTTTTCTCTTCACGATGTGTTAACTTTAACTGTAACTGCGTGTGCGTGCCACCCCGAATAATACTCTGGCATTGTCAAGCGTATTTTTTCGGGGGGAGGAGAGGGGGGGGGGTGGAGCGACCTTGCTTTGCCCATCCGCCGTCCCTCCCTTTTAAAGAATGGACGAAGGCATGATGTGTTTATGTCACGTCGTTTGTTCTACGTCAAACGAACAAACACGCGACGTCGTTTGAAAGAGAGAGAGAGAGAAAGAAAAAGGGGGCATTGTTTCAAACAGTCACCACATTGGAGCAGCTTGAAAGGCGCTTTCATAGTATTCCCATCGTTCGATCAAAGCGGCAGGAGTGCGCGTCGATTTTCTCTAAACAAGGCGCACAAAGGCGGCACTAGTATTCACGCCCCTGTCTTCCTCCCCTCTCTATCTCTGCCTCTATCGTCGCTTAGCTCTCTCTCCCTTTCCTACACTCAACAGAAGCTGAAAGACGTCGAACGTGGTAATCCTATCGATGGATTAGCGCAGGCGCTTTGAAGTCCTCGAAGGCGAGTATTGACGCTCCTGCCAATGTTACGTGGCATTTCTACTTCGTACAACGTTGATTGGTACGTAATTGCATACGTGACGCGATTTACGCGATTTCTCAGCCTTCCGTTGTACACGTCATTGCCCTCACGTACAAATATACATTAGGGAAGGGAGGGGAGGGCGTTTTTGTAATTGCTACATGCGATGTATTTCATGAGGAGTGCCGCGTATGAACGCCCATTTCCCCTTGGTCAACGGCTTTGTGCCGACACCCTACTATTTACTGGAATTCGTGCACGCGCGGAGGGACGCGTATTCTGTGTTCGCCCTACAGAGAGAGAGAGAGAGGGAGAGAGAGACTTCCTCTGAGTGGCTACCCATGGGCTATGGCTAAGTGATGACATTACGTCTTACGTCGTCAACCAAGCGACGCGATGTTCCGCGTTCCTGCATCTCTCCTATCATGACGCTATTTCCGAGAAATCCGCAGTGGAACGTCCGAGAGAGAAAGAGGAGAAGAGGAGCAAATTTCATGGGTGGTTGTGTCTGACTAATCAGCCCTTTTATCCTCCACGAGCACGCCGATTTCGCCTTTGTCACCGACGGAGACGGCGGGAGTGTTCTCCCTCCTCTCTTGTCTACGGCACCACCCGCTCATCCTACTCCCCATGAAGCCATAGAGCTCGCAGGGGATCAAGCTTGTCTCGGCCATTTTGTCGATGGAGTAACGGATGAGGGATCGCGGCGTTTGTTGTCACCGCCGAAATCATTCCAAAACGCTGCTCGACTTTTCGTGCTTTTTCACAAGCATAACTTCGATTGCATGCTATCATTATCGCAAATGACAGTGAGCTGTGTTCTGCAAAAGCAACGTCTTGGTCTCTTTGTGTTTCTCTGTCGCGACTCCTCTTTCTGAGCTTGTGGCACATATTAGAGCACTACAGAGAATCCGCGCTGGGTGGTACTAAGAGAGAGAGAGTGAGAGGGAGAGAGAGAGAGTGAATGACGTTTCTGAACGCAGTGCTTGGTGCATTGGGTACGTGTGGTAAAGGAATTGACTCATCGCTGTTCCGGACTAGCCGGACGACTGAATGAGTGACGGCGGAGAAGTAATGAGGACAAATTGGTGAATGTGCTGTTGCCGCGCAAATCGAGCAGTGCGCACTCGAAAATCGTGCGCGTCGAATGGCCTCTCCAACCCGTGCGTCCTCTCTTCTGGAAACGATTGCGCAGTGTGTTCCGTTTCTCCTCTTCGTCGTCGCCGCCGCCGTGCACCACCCTTCCGTGCTCTCGGCACTTTCATTCCCCCCAATGACGTACGTGATCGATTATAATGGGGGGAACGAGAGTGAGGGAGGGAGGGAGGAGAGAGCGTGAAGGAGGAGAAAGAGAGAGAGAGAGAGAGGAGAGAGAGAGAGAGAAAGGCCTCCAATTCGACGCTCCGCGCGGTCTAAGCACACTTGATGATCAAACGACGATGTGCTACACTTGTCGTAGTTGTGGAGGAAATCACGCCACACTTCTGAAGAGTCGCGGGAAGAGTGAAGGAGAAGGAGAAGGAAAGCGAGAGAGAGGAAGAGAACATGAGAAATCTATCTTTCGACCTCTCTTCCTTTTCAACTACATTCCCTCGCCTTACCGTCTTACCCCATTTCCTGAGTTATTTCTTTATTATTTCTTTTACAATTCTAAAGTACTAGAATGTGCATATTGCTTTTCTGGTTGACTATTATTAGACCCCATAGAATTTCCCGTGGCTATGATTTAGCGCTGCGGAAATGTGCATTTTTTGTCTTTTTTTCGCTTTTGAAGTGTCTTTACTATGCGGGCAGCGCTCTTTGTGCTCTCCTTCTCTGAGAGAGAACGAAACTGAGAATGAAGCTTAGAGCTGGATGAGTTTGAAGAGCTTTTCCGTGGGGCGAGGCAGTGTGAGTAGTACGAAGCATAGGCAAATGCGTATGCATACGCAGGCATTCTTCTCCTTGGTCTGTGCTACTTACGGAAACAAACTTAGCCCTTTTCCGCGTCGTTTCAGCTGTGATGGCCTGTGGTAAGTACATGCATTTTAAATGCCTCTTGTGAATGGGCTAATTTTTGTGCGCTCGAGTTCACGTGTACGTACGCTCTTCCATATACTTTAGTAAAGTTCTTTTTGTGGAACGAATCCTCAATTTTATGTAAGTGAAATATTAATGGGTCTCGATCCGTTGAACCGTTCGAATCATTTCCGTTATTGATTATTATTGAAAGTCTGGTCTGGTCAACGCAGCTAGCGAAACCTGTCATGTGGAAAGCTATGAGGAAAGGACAAACCTAAGAGGGGGGTCTTCTTCTAACCTGATTGGCTGGAGGTCAATGTCCCTGCTTCCCGCCTTACCACAATGCGAGAGAGAGAGAGAGAGCCCCTTAGAATCTCTTCGCGAAGACGAATCTCTACGATTCAAGCCGCTTGGCATTTCTCACGCCGTTTAGTCATTCAAATTTCTGAAAGAACTTCAATTTCGGCCATTGCGACGCATGCTCGGAACCAGGCGACTTCTTATCGTCGTCGTCGTCGTCTCTCTCACACATCTCTCAATCTTTCTCTTACCACGACCATCCCATTTTGTTATTGACATTTTTCCTACTGATGCACTTGATTTGGCATTACAAGCTAGTGCAAGTCACACACCTTGGAATAAATTGGAGTAAAGTATCAGTAAATTGGGTGTGGTGTGCCCCATGACATGCGTTATTTTTTCCTCTTCCTCTCGCGTAGTAGAGGAATGGCTGTGTTGTGATGTTGTTTCGAGTCTACTTCTGATGCCAGATGTGACGATTGCCGTCGATGTTTGGTGTGGAAATGTGACCCAGAAGAGAAAGGGGGAAGTGTGTATTCATTCATCCTAATTAGCCGGCCAGTGAGTCGTAAGACTCCACGATAGCCGACGCGTCTTGTTTAGCTTCCTCGCACTTCCTTCCAGAACGGCCACTTTCCACTCGCGAAAACCTGATTTGATAATACTAGATCGCCGCATGGGGTTGTCAGGCATCTCTCGCCTACTACTGAGCATGCTTTCACCTTTCTCCTTCTCTTTTCCTCTTCATCTTATAGTCTTGATTTATCTCTCTCTCTCCAATTTATTGTTGCATCCGCCCTTTCGCTTTCGTCTCTTCTTTCGCACAACTCGATCTGATGAACATGTTAAATCGTCATAAATTCCTTATCTGTGTGGCAATTTACGATAGTGAATAGCTCTCGCAACATGTTGGATAAGTCGCCTAATGAAGACATTTAATTAGCTTGAGATACGAATGTTTCTTTTCCTACAGATGACGAAACAACCAGTGCGAGTGTTGGCACGGCCTCCCCCTCCACCGCAGGCAGCGGCACCAAATGCGACGAGCGCGGCACGTCCATCTAGTGCATACGCTCCCACAACACCTCAAGTGGTTCAGGTGAGTGCACGAACAATTTCTTGCTCAGATAATGAGATGCCTTCGCTAATCTCTTCCATCGTGTACAGTAATTGCAACATTGTTATATTAGAGTCGCTCTCATCCTTTGAGAGATTCGCCTTTAGGTTCATGGCACGTCACGCACCATCATGGGAACAGCCAAACCTATCAGGGGCATGTCACTAAATCAGGAACACGTCGTCGGCGACGATAACAGCGAGGTAATACAGTAAAATGGTGATGGTGACTTAAAACAAACGACATAGGTTGAGGAAACATTACTGTAAAGTTTTTTGTTGCTTGGTACAGTTCGATCGTGGCTTTTTTCATGTCTTGTAGAACTTATTTAAAATGGCGACTGATAGATTTCGAGTAAATTGCGATTTTTTCTAGTCTACCATCGTGTTCTGTGTTTCAGTTGTTGAACAAACTTCACAGGAAGGAAGTGTAGGGTGTAAACGCTATTTAGCTATCTCTATCTCTCTTTATTTTCTCTTCTCTGAGCTCTGTATTTGGATGTTTCTGCTCAATTCCTCTTTTTTTTCTTTCATGGTATCTTTTATAAAAAGTTCGTGCGTCGAACTCTTATCGTCACATGGAGTATCAAAGACATCTGATTTATAATCCAATCAGTACGATGACCACTGGTGCTACCAGAATACTTCCTTCTCTGTGTCTTCTTCGCTTATCTCACTCATTTCTTGTCTAGTTGTGTCGGCACAATAACAAATTATCGCAAAAATGCTATGAATGTGACACAACCCACACAACTTGTTCTTTTTTGCGTTGAAGTGCATTGCGATATCTTCACGCGGTGTTTTTGTAATTATTCGTTCCTTTAAGAAGAGGGACGAATGCTAAGGCTGACAGAATGCATCTATTGCGAAAAAGCGAATATGCAAAATACTTCCAATGTACTTATTAGCATTTCCTCGTCTTTGTCCTTGCTGATGCACGTGCTTCAACGCCAATACTTGGAAACAGGTGCTTCCAAATGTGCTTAAACGAATGTGTAGAGCATTTGTCACACAAAAAAATATGCAAATATGTGGTTTCCTTTTCGCTGTCTAAACATTGAAATCATTTTGGAAGCACGTGTTTCCAACAGCGGTCGTCAATGAAGCGGTTGCATCACTGATGTATTCTGTCAACCCTAACGCAAAGGTTTGCAATTAACCATGAATAAAGACTTTCATAATGGAAAATGATGCGGGAAATTATTGCCAACTTCTCTTATCGTTATCAGCAAAAGGCGCAATGTCAGGCCCTACGCTGAACTTGTCGAAATCGCGGAGCAACAACGCCGACAAATCGAGGCAAATCGGCGTGAGGAAGAAAGGAGGTGAGCTTACAGTTACCTTGTTTGTTTGAGGAAATGGTCAAAATTTTACTCCAATATTATGATTCGTGTTAGCGTGACGTAGTGGCATCTTTTTTCACAATGCCCTTCGTCGCAACTTAAGTACGTCGTTTTTTCTGCCTCTAGACAAACGCTCCTTTCACGCGGATCGATAAACGGCCATCATCTTCCGCTACAATCGTGACGAACTGGCACATCGCGTACGAATTCTCCGAAAAGAAGTGGCGGGAGAAGAACTCGAATTGAAGAGGTGGGAAAGTTTGGGGAATGTTGGAGATGTGTGACATTTGTTGCATTGGCGGCAATCGCAGCGTTCTGTTGTGGCACCAAATTAGGATTACTGCTGAATTTCTCCTTGCTTGTGTCTATGTCTTGTGAATGTCTGGTCAAAGCGTGATGCTTCACGCATCCTTGGTCTAATTGGGAGATATTACTTGCTTTAATTTTTGTGATATAGCCTCATGGGCGTATCGCGGGAGGCAGACTGGGAGGGAAGAAAAAGAATAACGCGGAAAACACCAGATACGTTAGGTGTGACGTTGGCAGCGGCCTCTCCAAAAGTCTAGTGAAATTTCTTTTTTTCTCTCTTTCTTCCATGCTTTCACAGGAAAGTAGCTGTTTCAGCTATTATCGTTCCTCTCTCGCTAGTCATTGAGCTCTCTTCTTCCTAACTGTAGACAGTGATAGTAATGGATCTTAGCAGCTATTCATTTGGTCGCTATCTCAGATTCTTTCTCTCTCTATCTCTTTCTCCGTAGACTGTGCACGGCTTAACTTAGCCTATACAGTGCCGCTCAGTTGAAAGGAATGTTGAAGGTAGTCGAATAGTGATTGGCGCGGCAGAACCATAACCACTACCACTCTATTGGCTTTTTCAGACCGTACGTGTGAAAGCTTTAGTGCTACTCACTTGCTATCTTTCCGTTTGCTAATCTTACTGTCGATTTGCGGCGCAGCCGGTCTACATTCTCTTTCCATAAGTCATTCATAGCGGTTTAGATGTCGCCTTTACTCGCTATAACGTGCAGCAGCAGCTGCTGCACACATATCACTCGTATCTCCACCATTGCGAGAATCTTACCTAATTAGGTGTGAAGAGTGCTGAGAGAAAGAGGCGAGAGAGAGAGAGCGCTTTCGCGCGGATTAATGGCTTCTTCGCCGATTCATCTCGCCCTCCTTCCATACACTTTGCTGCAATAACACGGAGAAATAAAGAGAAAGAGAGGCTATATGCATATCGAGCGAAATGAACCATCAATATCCTGAATCCCTTCAAGGAAAGTAGAGACGCTATCATTCCCCTTGATCGCACGCTCTCTTTCTCTCTCATTATCTCCCTCTCTTTCCCTCTCTCTCTCTCTCTCTCTCTCTCTCTCTCTCTCTTTCTCACCTTACAGACAAGAAATAGAGGAATGCTGCTGCGGCAGCTCATTCACTCTCACCTCTTTTTGCAGACGATATCTGGATTAATCTTGTTGCACTTTTCACGCTTTCATTTTTTTCGAAGCTTTTCCTCTTGTAACTGTTCCTAACGTGAATAGTTGGTGGTCGGCTCGAAGGGCATATGTCATTGATTTTAGAAGTCCCCTTGTTGAGAATTGAAATTCACGTCCACATGAGGCATTAAATTTGCTATTCATCTCTTTTTGAGCGACTGAAAAGTGCAGGTGGTGTGTGCGAACCAACTGTTGAAGCTATAAATTCTGAATGTAGATGGTTTCGTGAGGCGGAGGTGAGGTGGCGAGGGGGTGACCACTAGCTGCGGCTCCACTGGGTAACTTTACGGCAACCAGCTTGGTAGTTTGAGCTCGAGGGAGGAGGGAGGGGGGTTATGACGGTGGTGAGCCACTCGGCGAGTCCTTCAAATCTACGCCACTTCTCCCACTAATCATCATATCTTCAGCACACACATTTTAGCGCTTCGCACTTCCGAACTTTTTGTGTGTGTGTTTTTATCCTCTCTTCGTTTTTTTGTTTCCCCCTTACATCTTTTCACATGATCAGTTCTTCGCATTTGGCACACGAAGTGTACGTGGCGTTGAGGCACAAGAGTGTGGGAGGGGAGGGGGGGGGGGGTGCAAGCTTGACTTAGGTCATATTACCCCCTCCTTTCGTCTATAGCGTACGCACGGCTGTCTCGCATATGCAAGGGAAATGGCACTTGGGGGGGGGGAGGGGGGGCAAGAGGTCACAAGTGTACCGAGGAATGCCACCTCTCACACACTCGCTGGTCAAGCGAAGCGGTGGACACAACAAAGACTTTACGCTGATTAGATCTCTCTACGCAATCCCTCTGAGAAGAGACAAACTCTTTGAAGCGGATCAAATTTGCATTGGGCATCGAGCAGATGACGTGGACGCAATGAGTGTGCTACGCCGTGATTTACGGTCTTATTAGTCGCTGACTTGAGGCATCACATTGTGGAAGGTAATGTTTTCGTATCGTCGCACGGGCGATGAGCGAGCCATACGCTTCTTCCGATGGTGTCTGTGCTTCATTTGTAATGCAAAATATGCAATCATTCTCCACATAGAGGGAAAAGAATGGAAGAATGGCGTACTTCAGCCGGGCTCTGTTACCTTCCCCTCTCTAATAATAGCAATTGTATGTTGTATTGAAAACGTTTTCTTTAAATATTATTATTAATGGGGAATATGAGATTGATAGCGCTCTATTTGTCCTATCCGCGAGTTCCTTTCGCTCTTTCTCCTCCTCTCTCTCTCTCTCTCCTCTCTCTCTCTCTCTCTCTCCCTTTCCGTTCCATTACGGAACCGTCGCACAATTTGCCTTTGGATCGAATCGACAACGCAGAGACATATCATTAGTAGTACTCAGTAGGGACAACGTCGCGTGCACTAGGTCAGATTTATTGTCGTTCTTTTCTGTTTTGCCATGTCGAGTGTCTCGCCATCAGACAACTCGCATAGAACAGGAGATGGGATAATTAATTGTCCCACTGCCCTCGTCTTCCGTTCTCTGTGAAACTATACACCCTTGATTGCAAATGTACGGTACAATGGTGAATCTGCAGTGGAATATTTACACTTTGGGCCCCTTTCTGCTGTTGTGGACGTCTGCGATAATTGGACATTTATGGACAAAGGAACTCTCGTGTGCACGTTTGACTGTAGCGTACCTTTTTTCCTCTATGACATAATCGTTTAGGAGTTTTTTTTTCATTTCTTTATCTCTTGTTTCCGTGCGATTTTTATTCAAAAGCCGCAAATAGGGTGGATATCCAAAAGAGGCTGACTTCCGGCCTTCTTGCCCAACATCAACGCACATTCGTGACCTAATTAGGTTGTATGCGACGAGGGAGTGTGTTTTTACTTAATTATATAATTAAATGTGGAACAGCGAAGAGGATATCCGGTGTTCCATTTGGTAAACTGCCCCCTTCTCATCACATGTCGACAGGCGAGAAGTAAGACGCTATTTCGTTTTGTCAAGCGGGGGGGGGGGGCGGGCGGAAATTGAAGGTGGTTGTGAATGGAGTATTTATTTGACTGCTTCTACCACCCAAAAATATCAGCATAATATTTAGCCACTTCATTTTCGTTTTGCCGCTTTTGCGTCGTGTAAGAGATCGAATTAGTCAGCTATGAGAGCCCGCTATCCCCTTACCATCTCATTCTATTATACCTCAATAAAAATCCGAAACCTTTGATTCAATGTGTCGTATTGAGTCAAATATTTATTGTTAATATTTGCGCTGCGGTCCTCGCTTACGTCAGCATTCGCATTCTGTGCTACAAAGACATGAACTCCATGACAGCGCTAGTGATTGATGGATGTAGGTAGTCTGATGGCACTTTCAGATGCCGGAAGAACACCACCTGGTGGCGGGGCGGGGGGGGGGGGTAGCATATAACCTCTGCTGTTTTTTTTTCTATTTTTGGGCAACTTATTATTGTTAACAATTTTAGCTTGGATAACCTTTTTTTGTTCATGTTCTTCTGTTTTCAAGACGTCGTTAGGTTGACGGTGGATGAAGAATAGTGAAAATTGGTCAAGCGACCACGAAGGCTTCCCTAACGCGGAATCGCACCAATCTCATCTTTTGTGTGCCCTTGGGTCTTGTCCACGTTGTGTTTGTTCGGATGGAGATTCAAGAAGATCCTGTGTATCTTTGGAATGCACATGAGTTGTCTTGAAAAGCTTCTTCTCTACTCTCATTCCCTCTCCACTTTCTTTCTCTCTCTCTCTCTTTCGGCTTCCTTTTCCTTCCTCATGATCGGCAAACATGTTTACTGTCGCATCGTATTTATTGTGCTCAAATCGCCTCCAAGGAATCATACGGTCCCAGTATTTATTCTGTTAAATTGAAAAGTGTAGAAAAGATTGCAAAAAGAATTTTTTTGAATTCATTCAGGCAAATCGTTGAAAATGCCCGGTTCTTCCCATCTTTTACATAACTTTTGCTACGCAGTTTCACATGCAAAGCAAATCTGCAAATGATTATCATATATTGTTTCTCCGCTCGTATCCAAGAATTTCATTTTATATTTAATAGTCCTTGTAGCGTCCTTATTTTATTAGAGTATTTCTTAAATATTAAATCAGTACAGGGAAAATATTTCTCAATAGTTTTCACTACCAGCATCAATATTAGCTGGTTTGCCTTTTTGTTTCCTGAGATTTTTCAATTTTTTTTTTTCAATAGCTTTCTTTTCTTTCCTACTATTGGAAAATGTTAAATTGAAAGTGAGGCTCTGACGTGGCTGTACATAAGTTGAAATGGTTAGGTATGGTTTGGTCGAGACGGTTGCTAGGTAGAGTTGTCAGGAGTATATTAGACGAAAGTTAGAGAGTATCGGTTAGTCTCATTCTCCTTTCGCTGACACCGTTACCGCGCAGTTGCGCCAGAGCTTGAGGTGCAGCAGTGGTGCATTCCATGCAAGTCGCGCTCTGAAAGAAAGAGATAGAGAGAGAGACAGTGAGAGAGAGAGAGAGAGAGAGAGAGAGGAGAGAGAGAGAGAGAGAACTGATCATAGGCACTGCGCCTTGGAACACTTCGCTCTCCTACCGAGAACGTGTAAAAAGTCCTTCATCGTCTCAACTTGAAATTACTGTGAAGACCGCCGGCGTTGGCAGTAATATCTATTTGTATAATAAGATGCGAGAAATTCTATGGTCATCAGGAAGAATTTCTCCTCTCAATCGTAGTTAACGAAGGGCCATTATCTAAACTGTATCATTTTGTCGTGTGTCGAGGGCATCGTTATCATTATCACCTAGAGCATCGTTAGAACTCCTGCCTTATTTCTTTCCCCCCTCTTGCCCGCTCGCGCTCTCTCTTTCTCTCCCTGTGGACGTCCAGCTATCATCTCTCAGAGTTTGCACTTGTTACACTGGGTGTTCCCCTTGTACGCACACCTAGCAGAACGGTCGGTAACGAACCACCTAACCACAAGAGTGCTTTTTTCAACCGTCTTCTTTCTTTTTTTGTCTTACTTCTATTGATTGTCATGCATCTCCTTTTTACAGCTGTGATTAAAATTTACTAAGAGATGTGTATATATCTTATTTATCTACCCGAGAGAAGTAGTTACTTGTTGTGATTCACACATTTGGCGATGGCCGACGCCCAGGAAGTTCTTATTCGAACTTATAGCAAGGTTGTTCTCTTGCTAA
>JASCIT010000139.1:0-34318 GCA_036711955.1 Digitonthophagus gazella
AAAAATAATAAACATTTGATGAGCAGATGCTGAGACATTGCAAAGGGAAATGTATCAACGTATTCTAGGCAACACGTCGTCCTCAACGATAAACGCCACGTTGTGACGAAAGACTCGTCCGGAAATGTTGCGGTCTACGACATTCTGTCGGCATCGAAAGTGCGCAAATTGCACGCATTTTTTCTCCTTCTCTTTCTCTCTCTCTCTCTTTTTCTCTCTCTCTCTTTCTCTCTCTCTCTCTCTCTCTCTCTCTCTCTCTCTCTTTCTCTCTCTCTCTCTCTCTTTCTAGGTGCGCGAGTGTGGCGGCGTCGCGATGGAGGACGTTGTCAAAGACTCTTTCAAGAAGGTCTTTGTGCCTTCGTGGTTCTCCGTCGACGTCAAGAGTGGCGTGCGTGCTTTTTGCATTTTTTCATGAAATCCCCTTTTAGAAGTTTTAATAGCTTCTTTTACAGTTTTGATTTCAAGAAAGCCCGTCTGTTCTCCAAGAATGGCCATTTGTAGATGCTCCAAGTGACATTGGACGAATCGGACGTCTTCTCAGCGTGGGTATCAGCGAAAGAAGCCGGATTTGAAGATACGGAGAATAAAGGTGAAAAAGAGAGGAATGAACGAGAGAGAGAGAGGGAGAGATCAGGACATAAATTGAAAGAGAGGGGGTGCTGTCTATGACGCAAAAGTTCCGAGTTATTTTGTGGTCGTCTACACAGTTAACTACGGCGGCATGCTCCTACGCGGCTTGTTTGCGCACTGGCGTGGTTCGCAATCCCTGCCGGATTGTTACGGCGAAATGGCGACGCGCGGCTATCCGCGCGTGCCGCCCCACACGCCACTCATCGTCTGCGAGAGCAGCGGAAGGCCCATCTTTCGTCTACTGGTGAGCGGTGTGACAATCTCAAAATCCTTCCCTTCTTTACTTCTTTTTGCCCTTTTAAGCTTCCCGCTCATTCTCCTCCCCCCCCTCTCCTATCTCTATCTCTATCTCGAGTGCAGGTTCGCGACGCGGCGTCCGACGCTGAAGGGTCGCTCCTGTCTGAATTCGTGCCATCATGGGTGACGGATGTGGTATCTCACAACGACGTTCCCAAGTTTATGAGGTGGTGCACTCTTTCAATCTTTATCTCTCTCCTATTTTAACACCAATATGCGTTTTCACACAAAAATTGTTTTAAAAAAGATATATTGAACTAAAAAATTTTAAGTATTAAAAAATCGATACGCGAAATGGCGGTTGTAGATGCCATTTTACCTGTTGCCACATCCGTCTCTCAATGTGAAGACGCCGAAAAAGTGGGGTGATGCTTACTATATACGAAAGATTGACTTCCTCTTTTGACAAAATACAATGACAGAGATCGACTTTCTGCCACCGAGATGCTTCAAGTACGCAAGGTGTTGGAGCACGTCTATGAGAAAATATTGCACGGCGGAGGCGGCGATGCCGGCTTGGGAGGAGAAGTAAGGGATAGCAAGGAGAATGTGAGAGAGAGAGAGAGAGAGAGAGAGAGAGAGAGAGAAAGCGAAGGCCATAACTGAAATGAAGGGTAATGAACAGGGTGGCATTGGTGGTGGTGGCGGGGGCAATGGGCCCGGGAGCGGCGATGGTACCTCCGCCGATTCCGTCGAATATCGAGAATCGCCTCGAGTTGTACTGTCATGACCAGGTTGGACAACATTTTGTTGAGCAATCGTTACAACGCGACAAAGATAATGTGATGACTATGAACTTATGAAGCACACTTTTGAATGAGAATTGTTCATCTAACAAAAATTATTATGTAAGCTATAGATTTTCATTTTGAAAAAGAGTTTAAATTAAAATATTAATCATAGGGGTAAACATCTTCCGTCACTTCGCAGAAACTCGACCCGGAGATGGACTTAAGGACAGTGAAGCACTTCATTTGGAAACAAGGAGGCGACCTCCTCTTGTACTACAAGCCCATCAAGTGACAAGTCCACAGCAGCATGCATCTCTCACCGCCAACACGAGTGTATGTGTATAATTGAAGGGTTACGGTAGAACTAGGTAGGAACGAAAAGTGTCCCGGTCACAAGACGTCAATGAGACGGGTGAAAGCGTGTTGGAACATGCGATTATGTACAATACTTATCGTCGAATTCCCACCCATTCCTTCGGCCGAATTTTAGCTCTTTTTTTGTGATCATGCGATTTCTCATTCAAAAATGTATGCCAAAAATCGTTCCTTCAAATCAACATTAATTCATATTTGGGGATTTCATTCATAAGAAAGTTGAGATTTTAATTTTTAAAAATATGCGTGTGTTTATATGCGAATGACATTCCACTGTTAAATAAACATTAGGTATTACTATCATGAAAATAGAATCCAATGATTTGTTCTTGTACATTTTCATTCTCGGCGGCAACTCTTCTCCGCCATGCTTAAATAGAGCCTCCCAGAGCTTTCTCCTCATAATGGCACTCTATAATGCGGTTACATTGCGATGTCGCTGCTCTACCTCTTCCTTTTCTCCCTTTAAAACGTTTTCATTCACTAAAGGTGCTAAAAGATAAACAATTTAAAAAAATAATATTGCGTTGAGCGAATGGAATAGCAATCACGATCTATGTGTGCCAAAAAATGGCGCCAGTACATACTAACACAATTAGTATAACGTATAGAAATGTTTGGGGGGGGGGGGGGAGAGAGATGGCAGTGTTGGCATCTCTCATTGTCAGTGGGGCAGGCAACGGTAGCTCGCTCATTCGTCGTCTTTCCTTCAACGACATTTGGTATGTGTATTTTTAAAAGATTAAGTTTATATTAAGGAAGGATCGTAATATCCTAATCTTATTTTCCCTTTCATATCTCGCGGCACACCATGCATATTCTCCAGAAAAATGGCGTCATGTGAAGCTGAAATAGTTTTGACATAATATTATACCGCACGAAACGACGATAGTCGGAAGTTTGACAAATTTGCATTATCCAACTTGTGCGATCTTTACAAAGTTTTGAGAAATGGCAGTATCTAATGTTATCAGAAGAGCGATTTATTGATCACCATAGTGCGAAATTTAAGGGAAAATATTTGCAAATTGGAAGACGACTAGATTCGCGAGTAAAGACACCCTGCCCAATTGCAGTTATTTTGCAGCATGAGAGGTCATAAGCGATTAGGCGATAGAGTTCGCGAGGACTTGGACGACATTCTGTTTCTTGCTGAGAGAACTATACTGCAATACCAGGTTTATCCCTACAAAAGAGTGGCACGATCATGACGTCAATCTTGTAGGACCCCGTCACCGGTCTCTTTGCCAGTCACTCGGGCGATGGCGTCGGTTCGTGACCTCACACGTCTTTTCTCCCATACCTAGCGTGCACTCATTTCTGCCCGTCATAGATCACGCGTGGGTGCGCGATAACGTCTACGCGGCGCATGCGTTATGGCTCTCTACCGCGCTTATCAGAAGAATGCCGACGTCGACGACGACCTGGGAAAAGCGGAGGAGTTGGGCTTGGCGTGGTAAATACATGGCGACCTTCTATTCGATTCAAAATATTAAACGAATTACCTTTAAGCAATGTGAATTTAAATGAATGGTTATAAATTTAAATGATTTAAGCGTAAACAAACTGAATGTGGGGGGAAAGAAAATGTGCGTGCTTCAGCGTCAAGTTGATGCAGTCAATTGCTGGAGTGCATGCTGCGACAAGCCGACAAAGTCGAACAATTCAAATGTCACCAGCGTTCGCTGGATTCGCTGCATGCGAAGTACTCGGCAAGGTTGGCCATAGTCTAACAAGTACAGGAGGAGTGAGATGACAGAGGATGGGCACTGAAATACGGGCTACCTTTCGTCCATTGTGTTTGCGAAGATAATTGAAAGACTGGATGGCACCTCCTTCTTTCCCTCCTCGATGGGACTTAATGTACACAATAAAAAGCGTTAAATTAAAAGAGCGAATGACGACGTCGTACGGAGTTTTGGTCCATTTTGAGGCGAAAGATGATTGTCGTCGGCGACTCGGAGTGGGGTCATCTCCAGATGGATGCGACGTCACTCTTCTACTCACTCTTGCTCAAATGACCGCGTCAGGTCAGGGTAGCTTTATTAATTAAATATGTTCGAATATCACTCAATTTTATAAGTAAAATTTTGTCTCCAGGCTTGCAAGTCGTGCGCAACTTTGACGAAGTTGCCTTCATTCAGAATCTTGTGTGGTACATTGAGAGTGGATATCGAACACCGGTTAGTTGTTCATTCTCCCCCCCCCCCCTCCCCATTTCCCTCCTCTCTTTTTCTGAATGAGCCATGTCCTCTGTCCTCTGCAGGACTTTGGCATTTGGGAGCGCGGTGACAAAACGAATCAAGGCATACGAGAGCTGAATGCATCATCAATTGGAATGGTTTGTATGCATTACTTCGTTCGTGTGTGTACACTTTACCAATCGATAAATTATTGATTCAAAAAGGCGTGAACGAGCTTATGAGTAATATGAGTTTGTGCTATGGTGTCGTGTGCACATTTGCGTTTAGGTAAAGGCCGCACTCCAAGCACTAAATTGCGTCGGCGATCTCTTTGGGGATGGCAGCAAAGTAAGTCTGTAATTATTCGAAGATAATGAGCACACTTTTAAAGTCCTACACGCTAAAATTAATGACCTGGATGACCATTTCGTATGTATGTGCATTCGATCTTCGCTGATTGGATATGCAAATTCATTTTTTTAACAAAGTCAATGGTGTGTATTGTTGACATTTCTATGCAAAACACTCTTGGTTCATTTGCGTGAAAGCCAATGTGGCAGGGTTCGTTCATTCACGTTCTACCAGACGAAATTGAGCAGTGTTCCGCCGTTCTTCAGAATATGCTGCCGCGCGAAAGCTTCTCCAAAGTTCGTGCTGCCAATTATTAATACTATTTATTTTCAACGAAAATCCGTGCAATTTTTTTACATCTTTTCTCAGGAGACCGACGCCGCACTTTTGACTATTATTTCATATCCCGGTTTTGCCGTTGAAGACCCGGAGGTTTTTATTAATGCAACATTTTATTAAATCTAATTTTCCATTTTTAAATTTTAAAAATGTGCAGGTTATTGAAGCTACGCGCACGACGGTTGTGAATAGTTTGTATGGGCGCTATGGATGCCGGCGTTTCCTGCGTGACGGATATAAGACTGTCCTTGAGGTTGTCCTCTTTTTTTATTGATCGACATTGCCTTCCACGACCAATTTTTAGCATTCTTCTTATTTTAAAATTTTTTCTTTTCATTTTGTCAGGATTCGAATCGTCTCTATTATAATAAGTCAGAACTACAACAATTTGAGGACATCGAGTGCGAGGTAGCCAAATTTTTACTCTTTGTCTCTATTTTATTTTAACGATTATATTTTGCCATTATTTCAGCTGCAATATTGTTATTGATTGCAGTGGCCACTTTTCATCTGTTATCTCTACATCGACGCCATGTACCGAAAAGATCTCGCAGCGAAGGATAAATACTGGCAGCAGCTTTGCAAAGTGAGGCATGGTGTGAGGTGGGGGTGGCGGGGAAGGACTCGTGCTGCGCATCCAAGTCAGAGAAAAATATTTTTTAAAAATATTTTAGCTTACAATTATTCCGTCAAACGAGAAGCATCCACACGTGCCGTGGCTGTACAAGGTGCGAAAGTATCACTTTAATTTTTTCGGATGAAACTTTTCGCAAATTTGCTTATTTAAAAAAGATTTTAATTTAGGTTGAACGCGAGAATGTCGCCGGAGAAAAGGCGCAACGAGGTTCACAGCCGCGCGTTTCTGATGGTCCAGTGTGCGTTTTTTTAGTCGTTTTTATCAAATGACATTATTTTAAAATGTTACAAACAATGAATTGCGTCCCCTTGCAGACCGTACATTTGGGCGCAGTCGTTGTTCGTCATTTGTCATCTCCTCAGAATGACTACCTCTCCCCCGCTGAACTCGATCCGCTCAGTCGTCGACTTTCCGCGACGGAAAGACACTCGCCATGTGAGGTGCAAGGTAAGAAAAGCGCGCGAATTTCTCTTTATCTTTTTTCCGTCTTCCCTTTTACCATACAATGGGAGATGTCTCTGGCATGCTACTATGTGTTCTTTTTGTAGTCTCCATCCTGGCTGAGTCGTATGACGTACAGAAGGAACTCGGCGCGCACGGCATTCACGTCCAGACGGTGTCGTATTTTAAAAACGCCTTTCTTGGACGCTTTCACGTGCAAGTCGAATTGAACGAAAGTGTACACAGGTTGACGAACTCGACGACATTTTCTGCGTTCGCCCTGCGAAGGTCATTGCTGCGATTTTGTCGCGGTAATTAATTATTTGAATATAAGTGGAAATGAAAATAGCTGATCGTGCGTATGCAAAATCGTGTAGGGTTGGCGCGTGCCCCAAAAATTAATCTGACTGGTCGTCCGATCGAACGGGAAGTCGGCATTCTTTCGACTAGTCGCCTCTATCAAATTGGCAAAAAGTTTGTCATCTTCACGCCACAGGTAAAATATTTTTATTTTTGCAATTTTTTCAGTGTGTCATTATTAATTTTTATAATTACATTTTGAGTTCATGGAACGCACGCGTTCACATCTAATGTATGACATCCGAATTCTGATGGACGAATGGAGCAGCGAGTTAACGTCAATATTATTTTTTTACTGTTAATAATAGGAAATTGTGCACTTGTCAAGCGTCACATTAGAATGTGACAATGCACGCATCCTGATGTTTAGCACTGTGAGCCGAGCAACACCAAATTTTTAATGGAAAAATATTGTAGTTTCCTGTATGATACATGGCGTCCGCGCGTCCAGCTCGCAGCCGGACGGCCGCTCGTTGTACTCGTCGTTACGAAGGGAATGCTCAGCTCGGTGAGAAGGGCGAAAATTCGGATGGGGGGGGGGGGGGAGGAGGGGGACGGGGAGGGTGACCAATCTGAATGGTGCCTTTTTGACTTCTTTTTTAAAGTTGTTTTCCTGTCCAGGAAGGCTTGTCCAGCTTCGCGAATCTCTCAGTGACACGCTTCATGAAGTCTACTGTAACCGGAACAATTAAGAAAATTAGCAATGGCTACATTGGAGGAGCCAGGTGACATAAACAACAAATTTGTATATATAAAAAAATATATAATACGGAACAAGCACATAATTCTTTTTTGCTTCGTATTTTAAATGTACTAATTTTGGGTGAACATTTTTTCAGGGTCGTAATGAAGAATGTCGCCGATCATTTTCGCACGACTACCGTCAATAAGTTGGAGTTACACGAAAGTTGGGATGAGGAAACGCGCGCGCAGGATCGCGTCCTCGTTCTTGGCAAGGAGCGAAAGGAGGAGAGGGTGAGAGACGCAAAGAGGCAGAGATGAGGGAGGAGGAAAGAGAGAGAGAGAGGTAGAGGAATAAAAAGCACGTATAAAAATTTGTATTTTGAAGATGGATCAAGCGCAGTCGAGGGCCATGCGCGGCGTTCGTCGAGGTGACAGCGTGCGCGATCGGTTCGTTTTTCTACTCGTAAAGAATACAAACATTTTATAAAAGAATTTATTTTTTTATCAATTTTTAGTTTTATCGGCCTAGCATTGAGTATCTTCGTAGGACTGGATATTCATTCGTGCACAAAGCATCGATGCGCCATCGCTCCATCGTACTGGATAGCAATGATTCCGGTAACAATGTTTTTCCACAATCCAATGCGCAACATTTGCATAAGTTCTTTGCGCAATTTCATATGAATATAAGACTAACTAAATTATCGTATTCAGCACTAATTACATGTCATTACTGTAATGAACAACAACCACCCGTCTTTTGTCGTTATTAGTAACGCCTGGGTGACGTTTACGTTGGATTTTACTAAGAAGTTCCGCTGTTCGTGCACGAGTGAATCTTTTTGTCTTTCCAGCCGAAAGTAATCAATCGGATCAGAAGAACGAAGGTTTGTGCAGTCAAATAGGATGTGTGCTTATGCCTGTCTGTGATATGGTATCGAATACCTTCCATGTCAATAACGAGCTCTCTTTCTCTACTTGTGACCTAAAACGCGTTGAAAGAAAGAAATTGGAAGGCTAGAGCGTCGCTAGCACATTACCTCTGTGCGTTTTGTTCACGTCTGAATCGTGCGTCACGCTCACGAACCGACACCCTACATGTATAATATATGGAGGCGATATGTATTTGTATACATCGCTTCCCTAACCTCGCGGAGTCTTACAGAGTGCACGCAACGCGACTGTCCATGCCTTTACCCGCGTATGCCTTCTCTTCGTTAAGCATCATGATAATGGCAATGATGACGATGATGACGACTGCCGACGCATGCCCCGTTTGCACCGTTTGAATGCATACACAAGCACCCGGCACGCTGCGCGTGATCTGGATGACCTGTCCTCGACACAATCACGGGACGCATCTCTCTCTCTCTCTCTCTCTCTCTCTCTCTCTCTCTGTGCATGTTGTGTCTCGCAATAGTACCCACTCTTAGTGCACATTGAATATTCTTTTCGTTCTTATGCACTTTTCTTTTTCCCCACTCTCCGCATACTTTACCTGCCTCCTCCTTTGTTTTTGTTATCTTCACAACTCTTCCTCTCCCCTCCCCCCTCATCCCTCCTCACGTAAACTTTTTTCTGTCCTCTCCTGGCGGCATGAGACGCTAATTTAAATGTCATATCTAAACTCAAGCACTCTGGCATCCCACGCTGTCCTCCCACTCTTTTTTCCTCTTCACCTACCGTATTCTAGGGAATAGATACGGTAGTCTTCGCATTCAGATCTGGTGCAGCTTCGGATGGCATACACGAAGGTGCGCCCCTGTATGGAGGTCGGCACACCGCCATTTCCCTTGCGCGAAGAGGGCTCTCCCGAGGCGTTGCCGTCGAACAAGCAATCGATGCCATCCGTACCTGAGAGAGGCTTCCCACGCTCTGTGAGGTACTGTATTCCTGATGATGAGGTACTGTATTCTTTATTGGGCGCTTCTCCGGGAGGGAGGAGGGGAGAGGGCATTTTTTAGCATCAAAATTTGTGTCTATCAACTTGTCACTTTGAAGGAACGACCTTCCGCGCTCATCGCCACTTACTATTCCGCCGTCGCCTTCAAGTATGTCCATTTATTTTATTCGTCCTTAATTAATTTATCATATTTTTCAAGTTTTAGGCCTTCATTTAAGTTTTAAAGAATTGTTACCGGACGTTTAAATAATGCATCTTGGCAGACTCGATGGCAGCGATTCATGAACAATCGGCATCGCCGCTGTCACACTCGAAAGGCGTCCTTCACACGGCGATGAGGGATGGCAGCGGAAGTAGCCTGAGTGATATCAGGTCGCCTTTACGTACTCATCATTCATTATCGAAAGCAAGTGCTCGCAGTTGAACAACCACTGTTTTGTGCGCACTATTTCATACGCGTTGTACCACACCTTTTGTTCGTAACGGTACAATTTCTTTGCTTTGACAAAAGGAGGCGTTTACAATGTGGTGATTTCAGCAGCAGTCGCCTTGATCATGCACAATTTGTTGATATGACGGGCGAAGATTTGGTCGATATGCTGCGCGAGACGAGCGAACTCGAAGAGCAAACGACCATCATTCACTATCTCTGGATGAAATTGTGCGTTTGTGCGAGCGCTTGACGCCTTACTACGCCTTTATTTGGGGGCATTTTTGGTCTATCGAGAGGGAGGGAGGAGGCGATTCGCCATGCATACGGTATAATATCGGCTCATATTGTGTGTACGGTATGTTTGCAGTGGTCCGGAGTACGAGACGGGACTGGATGCGACGCAACCCGTCACCGTACGCTCCCTAATGGAGGAAGTATACGAAAAGGCACGCTGCCACACTTAGATCGATTTTTATTTACTTTAAATTAAAACGTTGATAGGCATGCGATTCACGTGAGTGGTCACTAGCTCGTCTATCGGCCGGTTTGCTGCAAAAACGGCTTGACGAACTCGTAAAGGCGGTCACTCATCTCCTCGTTCGTCAGAAGCAATTGACGGTTGGATTTTTTTATTTATTGAGTGAATATTTTACACTTTTTCTCAATGGTATATGCTTATAAATTTAAAAAATTATATATACATATCTATTTTTGGAATTATGTATAAATATTTACTTTTTTTATATCGATTTTTGAGGTGGGGATGCCATCGAAAAAGGAGGAGGCGATAACGTGCCCGAAGACGAACGAAGAGCTGAAGGACATCATGCATCGAGCGTACGCCGACGATCCCAACGCATTCACGCTCAGCCAGGTGTGCGACAAAAAGGAGACGAAGTAAAAACGAGAAATACCCCCATTTTTAACACTTGCGCTTTTGTTGCAGGAAATCATCGTGTACCTCGGATCGTTAGTGCGCACCGAACCCAAACTCTTCAACGAGATGTTCCGCCTTCGAATAGGCCTTATTATTCAGGTATGCCCTTTTTTAATCTTTTATTCAAAGCTTACTTTTAGGTTCTCGCATCGGAACTCGCGCGCATTCGCCAACTTTCCGCTGCGGATGCTCTACAGGTGTGCTATTTTTTATCATTTTAAATTAAACAAATTTTTAAGAGCCTTCTGGCCGTTTCTCCGTTTGAGCTGAAGTCGATGCTCTTTCTTCTGCTATCGGGAAGGCTACTTGAAGACGCGTCTGTATCCGGTAAGGTGTTTAGAGGGCCTATGACTCATTTTGACCTTGTCAGTACGTTAGTACTTTTTCTTCTTTTCGTGTACTTGCAATTGCATTTAGAGAAAATGGACAGCTTTTCGAATTCATATGTTTTTCAAATTAAAAAGTAAATGTGCAGACGAGAGTGCGGCGAAAGAATCGCGAACGGGCATTGGCAGTTTCCGCAAACAAATCGAGGAGAGGAAGGTACAAATTAATGTTAAAATTAAAAAAAAATACGTGGGATATTTCGTGGCGAATATTTAGTCGATGCGCAAGTCGATGCGAGCAGCAAAGGAGGAAGCTGCCGCAGCGGCGGCGGCGGCTGCTGGTGGCGTTAATCCGCTTTCCCGAAGTATGGCCTTTCAGCGTGTTCATTTGTAAAATGACCTTTTCTTGCATTAGATAAAAATGCGTATTTTCACGCTTATTATTTTTCTATTCAACGGATTATCTTTTAATTGCACAGACCGGCGCACCTTACTGTGGAAGGAACGCCAAATATTTCGTCCACTACGATGGATTCGGATGAAGAAGAAGATAGCGACAGCGGCGCAGACAGCGACGACGCTTTCGGCATCTGGCTGCGTCATCGGCGCATCGACGGAGCTCTCAATCGTGTGCCTCCGGACTTTTACGCAGTATGCGCTACTAAAAGCGACGTTTTTTGCCGCGCGT
Source organism: Digitonthophagus gazella (assembly GCA_036711955.1). Classification (NCBI taxonomy): domain Eukaryota; kingdom Metazoa; phylum Arthropoda; class Insecta; order Coleoptera; family Scarabaeidae; genus Digitonthophagus; species Digitonthophagus gazella. The sequence goes on from JASCIT010000139.1 coordinate 11,316, forward strand.
CTGAATCAGAGAGCCGTTTTCCCTCTCCCCATTTACTTATTTAACGACGGTGAAAAGGCAAAAGTGGCATGATTATTTATTTACAACACATACATATTTATCTTAGATGCTGTGGGATACGGTACATCGCTTCCCGCAAGGCGTGCGCATCAATGGAATGAATTTACACTGGGGATTGACGCAGGTGAGGACACAACATTGCGGAGGCAGTGTGCGGCTAAACTTCACTCTAATTCCGTCTACATTCTTCTTTTTTCAGGAGATGACACGACACGAAATAAAGTTTGCACTTGAAGTGGAAGAAGTGCTCAATCAGATCCCCGAGCCGGAATATCGTGAAATGGTTAGAATCATGCGCTACTTATCCGTCTGACAAGGCATTTTCTACTTTTTTTTCGCGTCTCAGGAGTTTAACGGATGATAAACAAAAAACCTTACGTTGTGATGAAAGGATCGGGCTCCCTCTCTCTCTCTCTCTCTCTCTCTCTCTCTCTCTCTCTCTCTTTTCCTATCTCTCTCTGCAGATGATTGAGACGCTCTTCCTTCTTGGTCGTCTACCCAAGCTGACTCATGGTGATCATTCGCGCGTTCCGTGTGATCGTCCCGTTGACGTCGATGCCATTTTGCAACGTGCCAATGCCATTTTCGTGGAGCATAACGTCGGTTATGTGCACAATATTACAAGGATTCGTTAGACATTGTGGTCTATCCTTTTTAGCAAATTGATGAATGCAATTTTAATAATAGTAATAATGAGCATTAATAACGTTTTGAATACCGTTACTTACAGCGCCAACTGGGCACAGAAGTGCTCGATTGTTGCGGTTCGGGCAGAAGATGCGACGGTGCGAGAGGTGAGCAGATGTAGAGTGAATAAAAAAGAAGAAATATCCATGCATGAGCGGACAAAAGAAGTTCTTGAGAAAATATCGCAAATTTATTTTTAAAAAATTGGGCAGTTCAAATTGAAGGGATTTGCCGTCATCTCTACGACTCGGCACCTGCGGGAGAGTTCGGGTCGAGCCATTATATCATCAAGGCGCTCTGTTCCATGTATATGAATACGTGAGGAAAGTATTGGAAGGGGTGCGATAGCTTCACGATCGCTATTCTACGACTACTCTCCCTCTATGTATGGGAGTACGCCTTCTTCATGTCTCAGTTGCTACAACTTTGCACGGATGAAAGTTTAGATGTCAGAACAAGTACTCATGAGTAGAAGTGCTATAGCGCATGTCGAAACAGAAAATTAAGATATTTGTTCAACCATTTCATTTATTTTCAGCATGATTTCGAAAGATGAATCTGTGTGTGGATAGAAAAGCATATTTAAATAGAAATTTCCATTTTAAACGTTCTAAACATAGAAATATGCAGATGCTACACATATAAGTGGATGATTAGAATTTTGCCAATTATTCGTGTTTTTTTTAGCTTTTATCAAATCTCAACGCATTTAAATTTTCATGTAGTACAACGCGTTTGCTCACTATTGTCATATTTTTCCCTGAATTATGCCACGCAGCGTATTTTGCATATTTGTCCAACACTGTACATCTAGTCTTCCCTTGCCATTATCGATATTTAGATCTGTGTGTGCAACAAGTATGAACTGATTCTCGAGTTTCTTTGCTAAATGAAGAAAGAGACAAAGGTTCGTTGTATACGTTGTGGAAGATAGTTGGCGCACGACAGTGAAAGAAATCTGTAGGGTTGTTTATTTCAACTGGAAAAGAGGGAGACATTCATAGAATAGGAGAGAAAAAAGGAATGCAACAAAACAAGAGGCTTAAGCTGAGGGCTGGTTTTCCATTATAGAGTTGAAGGGCGGATGGTTTACATTCCCCTTTTGCAACGATTCACGGCCTTTGGAAAGCTTTAATTCGCCATTTTTATTTGAAAAAACAACGGGCAATTCTGTATCTCTTCGAATAAGCTTAACATTATAATTATGACACAAACGGTGCACTCGTTGAAGTTTACCATGATGGGCGCGCGGACTACTGTATTCCGTGCGGGTATGTTTGTTATTGTGCGCACTGGTCGCTTGTTGCGACATCGAAAGCATTTCGTCTGTTTGTTCTCTTGAAAATTAAGAGAACACGTTGCATTTTTCTGCATTTTGACCATGGTCGCTATCCTCAAAGAAGAGCGCTGCTTTTTCAGCCCTTTATTTCACATTCTAGAAACCTTTCAAGCCGAAAATGCGGCGTGTGTGCCATATGTGGACTTCATTTCACGCTTCCTTGACTTTGCTCTCTTGTACGAGAGCGGTACTCTCGAAGGGCAACTGCACATTCTCACCTCGCCTTCTCGCTTTCGGCCTCTTTTCGTTTCTCTCCTCACTTTTTTTCTTAAATGCCTACATTGATAAGATAGTTCCTTTCTTCGCTCAAAATTTGTCGACCATTCTATATTCCTTCCGCGATTTTTGCGTCCATTCTCTCTATTTTAAAGAATCCTTTTTTATTATCTAATATCGCTAGTGTTTCTATGTAAAGTTTTTAAAGATATTGCGATGCCCGGAGTCGGGAATAGCGGCGTATCGGATCATTCGAGTGGTGAGTTCATTCACACGTGCTTTTCTTAAAATATGGAAACCTGAAATGGAAAAAGAGGCGATCACGGCTGTTATTTGTGCGTTTTTTGTCGCACGGAGGAAAAAGACCTTTTTTTTCGCTGTTTTAGGGATGGTGTTGTTGACGGGCAACAGCCATCCGGAGCTTGCCCGCCTGGTCTCGGACCGCCTCGGCGTCCGCCTGGGAGACGCGGTCGTTTACAACAAAGTTAGCAGTTTTCGTTTTACGTGCATATTTTAAAAATCTTTTTACCTGGACACTTGGGAAATGAGGCATGCGGGAGGGGTATTGCGTATTTTTGTGTGAAATGCACAATTAAACGTTGATCATTATATTTTTCTCGGTGATACGTATGGCATAATGGTTGCAGACGAATCGCGAAACTTCTGTCGACATCAAGCAATCCGTGCGTGGCAAGCACGTCTTCATCCTACAATCAGGCAAGTTCTCCCCTTTGTCGTCTTAGACACGAATTCATCTTCAATGGCGACTATTTATGCACTCGCTTGGTACTTTTTTTTTTAATTTTTGCGTCTATTATACCGACGGTTTTGCAGGCAGCAAGAATGTCAACAATGATATTGTTGAATTGTTGATTTTGATTTACGCATGTAAGACGAGCGCTGCAACCAAGGTGAGTGAAGAGGGAGAGGGAAGGAGAGGGAAATAAATAACAATTTTATTATTCACAGATTACCGTAGTGATGCCATATTTACCATACTCGAAGCAATGTCGAATGCTACGCCGATCCTCGATTCCAATGAGACTGGTAAGGTGACACCAATGCTGGTTGATCATTTTCATTATTTTACGATGCATATGCCTTTTGGATGTTTAAATTGTCGTATTTTTAGGTAGCCGAAATGATTGGAAAAGCGGGTGCGACGCGTTTGGTTTCTCTCGACTTGTATCGAAAAGAGATACAGGTTTTTGGAATTTTGCTTGCCTGGCATATTTCATGGAAATAGGTCGTACCGCCGTTTGCATTTGCAGGGCTTTTTCGCTATTCCGGTAGACAACCTGCGAGCATCCCTCTTCCTCTTGTCGTATATACGCGAATACATTCCGGATTACAAGAATGCTATTATCGTCGCCAAGAATCCGGGCGTCATGCATAAGGTGTGTGAGAAACTTTTAAAATTCACTCATTTTAATGTTTAAAAAAAGTGGTATATTTTAGGCAACTTCATACGCTGATCGCTTGCGCGTCGGAGTCGCAGTCATACACGGCGAGCAAAAGGAAGAAGAGGAAGTTAGCTTATAGGAGAAAGAGAGAGAGAGAGAGAGAGAGAGAGAGGAGGGAAGGACGGAAGGAGAGGTCGCACGCAATAGTGAGGAACTCTTCTACCTCTAACAATCCTTCCTCTATAAGGATCCTTCTTCCAGGCGGGAACCGAAGATGGACGCCAGAGTCCGCCACCCAACGTTGCTCCCTTCGAGCTCTTCCCCGTGCAGGTTGGCGTCTTCACAATTCGTCCATCAATCGATTATTTATTGCGCAAAATTTGCGTTGTTTTTCGGATGCGATAAGTCGATCCGTTGCCGTGTCGCAAAGAGTACATTTTACTAAATTGAAAATTATATTTCTCCGATTCTTGCTCCTGCAGTTGCCAAAAGAGAAGCCGCCGTTGACGGTAGTTGGCGACGTCGGCGGGCGCATCGCCATCATGGTGGACGATATCATTGACGACGCTGCATCCTTTGTCGCCGCGGCAGAGGTGCTCATTTTGAAAAATGTTTTAGAATGCGCAAATTTTACACGTATTTTTATTTGATACAAAACTATTTCGACATCATGTCTTGTTGTGATATGAAAATTCTATGAAATAGCCTCTCAAGCCGTTCTCTATTGAGGCAACTGTTCTCTCTCTCTCTCTTTCTCTCCCTCTGTGTTTCTATTGCTTTTCGCCCGTCACTCTGTCAAGTTCGTCTACTGCAGATATTGAAGCAGCGCGGCGCGTACAAAATTTATGTGTTGGCGACGCATGGCGTCCTTTCGTCGGACGCGCCGGCTCTTCTTGAGGCATCTCCTATCACCGAGATTATCGTTACGAATACCGTGCCACACGAAGTGCAGAAAATGCGCTGTCACAAGATTAAGACGGTCAGTTGTGCGTACGGTATTTATGTATATGTGTATGGATGTGTGCAATATTTTCGCAGTAATTGTTGACAATGCGAAAAAAAAGGCGGCCTAACATAAACGAAACAAATTAATTCTCTGTATCTAAAGGTGGACATTTCGTTGATGTTGTGCGAAGCCGTGCGTCGCATCTACTACAATGAAAGCATGGGCCAACTCTTCCGCGATATCAACATGGATGACTAAAGCCGCGAAGCAGGGGACGAAGGAGCAGCGAGTACCGTGCTGAGTGTTTTTTGCAAACGCTCGTGTCCCTCTACGAGGGATTACGGTAATTCTTCCGTTTCCTGGCGAGCATAGATGTTCGTGTGTACGTGAACGCGGACAAAAGTCGCAAAGTTGTTATTTTCGTACTTTTAATGTCACTTCGAATACTCTTAGTCGCATTGCACTCATCCTCAATATGCGACAGTTTTTTTTGTATTTTTTAGGTTACTCGCTCAGAAGCAGCATCATTTACAAATCAATACCATATCGGCTCATTACCACACACACAACGTTGTTCTCGTCTTTAAGCACATACATCTGCGTATTTGTTGTTGTTGTAAAGATTAAACTACATTAAAAGAAGCCGTTCTGGACGTCCGGCAATTAGTTCATTTCTACCAAATAGATTTCTCCACTGTATGTACGAGTTTTCTTCTTTCTCCCTCTCTCCCTTCTGTTTGTACGATGTCGATACGCTCATTCCTCGTTGTGCCATTTTTCTTAATGTTATATTTATGAGGTCAATTAATATCCTTTTTGCAATTTCACGCAATGACGTTTTGATAAAGGAAATTTTAGAGAATACTTCGAAAATTATATTGCGAGTTTTTCGAACGTTTCCTCCGTTCATTTCTTTGCATATCTCCAATACTGCTGTATCTGGATGGAATACGTACGGAAATGTCATTGTAAGCATGTTGAAAGTGGAGAAAAGGAAGGGAAGGGGGGGGAGGGGGGGGGTATTTGCGATGTTATGGAGAATCCTCTCGGGTTGACGTCCACCGAGAGTGGCACCATACATCCCATCCTTAGTAGTATTGATCGGCATTCGTGGTAGAGGTTGTGAAGACAAGGAGGAGGGATGGGTGTGATTCAACGCCTTCCCGAAGACGTCGTTCGCAAGATTGCTGCGGGCGAAGTTATCGTACGTCCAGCAAATGCGGCAAAGGTTTGGAGAGAGAGGGGGGGGAGAGTGGACAATTTAATGAAACGATGGGAGGGTGCGAACGGAGATGTTACATTGCTGTGTGCAATTTTAATTATTTAAAATATTTGTGTATCTGCTTATTTTGCGGTGATTCAGGAGCTCATCGAGAATTGTCTCGACGCACGTGCTACGGAAATTTGCGTATCCTTTCGCGATGGAGGCCTTGCTATGCTACAGGTTAAGGTGTGTGCATGTGTTTTATTTTCTTCTTATTTACATGAAGTGAGATAATTTTAGAAAGAATGCGACGAGAAAGAAAGAGTGAAATAGTGATGGAATGATTTTTAAAAATATACGTAATTATGCTTTGACATGTCATTTTGTTTATCGAGTAAAGTTAAGGTATGAATTGCGGCCCAAATCTCTCTCTCTCTCTCTCTTCTTTCTCCTTATTTTTCATCACTGCAGGATAACGGCGGGGGCATCTTCAAAGACGACCTCGAATTAGTATGTGAACGCTTTGCGACGTCCAAGTTGCGCAGCGTTGACGATTTGGCAAAGATGGCGACTTTCGGTTTTCGTGGCGAGGCACTTGCTAGCATGGCTGTGGTGAGATTGAGGAGAAGTTGTTGAGGGAAGAGGGAAAGAGAGAGAGAGAGAGAGGAGAAGAGAAGAGAAAGGGCCAAAAAAGTGAGCGAGAGAAAGAAAGAACGATGTGTTACGGTAGGTGGCATCCGTAAACGTTACGTCGAAGAAAGCCGACCAACCGTGTGCTTATCAAGTGACATACAAAGGCTAGTCGTCTGTCATGTTAAGACGTTTAAATATACGATGAATTAACAACATTTATTTCTAATTCAATCTATAATATAATTTTTATGACATTGTCTATTTTTTCTTTTTAAAAGACAAGGTTTTAGACGGTAAAATGGTCGGGCGCGTGCGTCCATCTGCCGGCGGCGACGGTACCACCGTTACCGTGGAAGGGCTCTTCCATGCCAGCCAGGTTGACACGTGACGCGCATTTCCGCGCATCGGACGCACAAAGCGTGCGCGCCTTTTTCGTACTTCTGCGCGTTCAACGAATGCGATATGCACTACAGGCGCGCCGATCGGCGCTCAAAAATGTGAATGAAGAAGCGGCACGCATTATGGACGTTGTCGCGAAGTACGCGATGCATCGACCGTACGTCCTTCTACGTATATTCCTCTCTTTCGTTACCATGAGTGCGTTGAGAAGAAGGAATGAAGGCTTTGTCGTGGAGTACGGTAGATTGCGGTATAAGGAATGAAGGCTTTGTCGTGGAGTACGGTAGATTGCGGTAGTCTTACACAGCGATGTCGCCTTTATCGTTCGGCGCGACGAGAAGGGGTGCGACATGCGCACTAAAGGAGATGGCGATTATCGCGCCGTTGTCTCGACTATTTTTGGCCAAGAAATTGGCAGCGTAAGTGTAGAAAGCGCAACAAAGATGGAGAGAGAGAGAGAGAGAGAGAGAGAGAGAGAAATGTGAGAGACACAAAGGTAGCAAGTAGGACGGAAGAAGAGAGATGAAGAATGCGTGTATGTGCATCCAGGAGCTGCTCAACCTCTCCCACAACTGTCCGGCGCTGCATTTCTCAATGACGGGAGCACTTTCGCGACCACATGCAATTCATACATCTAACGCCAGGGACACCAAGAAGGTGCGCTTCTTTTCCTTCGTTCTTCGTCATTTTATGTCTAAATTAAATCAAATGATATAATAAAAAAAGTAAATTAATAAATATAATATAACGTAATAAATTCTATGAAAAAGGCGTCGTTTCTCAACGTCGATACAAAGCAAAGCGTTGGCAGAAGCGCGCGCGCCAATTCATTCTCTTCATCAATCATCGCGTCGTGTCGTGCCCGCCGCTGAAGGCTGCCATCGAAACGGCGCTGTCAGCGCGCGCACTCGCCGCAACATTCTGCATGCTAGCACTCGAGGTGAGGGAAAGAAAGAAGAAATGGCAAAGAGCCACACTTGATTTTTTTTGTGCCGTCCCATTGTTGGTGCGCAAGGAAAATCTGACATGTTGCCTTGAGGCAACGGAAAAAAATAAAACGCGCTCATTCCATGTGGAATTTCCAAACTCCTCTCTCCAGTAAATTTGCTAAATTAAAAGAGCGACGGCATCTGCACCGTGCCACACGAAAAATCTCGTCAGATCGCTCCAAATCGCGTCGACGTCAATACTCACCCGACCAAAGAGAGCGTCATCTTTCTTCAGCAAGACGACGTCATCGACAGCATCCGCCAGGTTTTTGCTCCTTGGCACCATGTTTGCTGTCATAAAGGAAGACAAAGCCGTGCTTTCCTGCCGCATTGATAACTGGGCGTACCCCGCTGTAGTATCTCGATTCGGCCGTCCTCATCGACTTGGAGAATGCGCAGACAACGTCATCGTTGTCGCAAAGTTTGCTCTCGACGCCTTCGCAGCAACGTTTTTCGTCGTCGTCAACGACGACGCCATCGGATTCGCCGATGACATCACTCACTCCGCGGTTTGTGTGACACCGTCGTGCGCCTCTCGCAAAGCTGCTTCGTTAGCCGCCCTCACGTTTCCTCTGGAAACGCCCAAAATGAGGCATTTGACGCATTTCTGGCTTCCAGATTGAATACGTCCATTTCGGCGGCAACGTCGTCGCTGAGGACGGCGACGATGGCGAATTCACCGTTTGTGCCGGGTCCGTCGCGCGCCACGACCTTTGCCGCTCCTGGAAAAGGTGCCGGTGTGAGGACGTTTACGTCGAAATTTCCGGAGCATCGCAAGTACGTTGGCTGGATATCTCATCGAAAAGGGAAGGGAGGAATAGAAAGAGCAAAAAATGCTGACGTTGTTGACGTACGAGTAATAGCACAATTTGGAATGCACATTTGTTTGTGTCCAGCTCAGCTATCGTAACAAATCGCGCTTCGGCCACGGCGACGCTACAAAAGGGGGCGTCGTCGTCGTCGTTGTCGCGTACGTCAACGGGAGGAGACGAGTCGCGCGCCGATTATAAGGTTAGGGGGTTCATCTCTTTTTCCCTTTCTTTTTCTCTCTCTCTCTCTTGCGTACTCTCTGCAGCTTATCCGTGTCTCCGGGAAGGAGCGTCGTCTTGATGAATTTTACTTAACGCCCCACGAGTGTGTTCATGACTGTGTGGAGAAAGTCGAAGTGACGTCTAGCCAAGAGACCGCTCTCTCGCAGGTTAGCGGGGCTCTTACAATATGCTCTCTCTCTCCCTCTCTCTCTCTCTCTCTCTCTCTCTCTCTCTCTCTCTCCCCTCAGAGTGGCGTCGACGTTCTGCGCGACTTTTCGCTACAATCGGTCGATGCACTGCGCACCGCCGTCGTTGAGGAATCTTCAGAAGAGTTGCGCTCCATCTTTCGGGAAATGTTCCTTGTTGGTCAGTTTCAATTGCTTTATTGCGGCAAGTTAACGCTTCCATAAACAGAGCGTGCTTAGCTGGGGAGCAAAAGAAAGAAAGAAAGAAAGAGAGAGAGAGAGATTTCAGGAAGGATAAAGAGAAGAGAGAAGGGAAAGAGAGAGAAAGACTCGCAGGTTGTCCCTCGCCTGCTCTCTTCCTCTTCCAACATGCCACGATATTATATGCAGTCCGCGCACGGCCGCTTCTCGAAGAGTTCTTCTATCAGGCACGTTAAGGCATTCCATTGTCTCGTCAATCCTCACGAAGTGAGAAGTGATAAGTCCTCTCTCTCTCTCTCTATGTTTGTGTGCTCTGCCTCTTTGCGTCATTGTATAAGCCCTTTAAGATGACGCTCTTCTCATTTGGCAATCTTGGATCGTATCGTCTCGACGAGCCTCTCTCAGTTGTTGAACTGCTGGCGGCAGCGAATTCGGAGATGACGGCGAAGGACAAGAGACAAGCCGCAGCCTTCCTACTGGAACACTCCGTGAGATTATATTGGGGAAGAGAGAGTGAGAGAGTTAGAGGGAAAGTGAGATAGAAAGAGGAAAAGAGTGAGAGAGAGAGAGAAAGAAAAGAAGGACGCATTGTATGAAGTCAGGTATTCACAATTGTGTAGTTGCGTTGCAGTGAATGGCTTGATTTCGTAACGAATACACTTGCAGAATATGCTTGACGATTACTTTTCGCTATCCTTCGAAATGAGACGTCACTCACGCGTCGTCGACGAAGACGGTGACGAAGAAGCTGCGGGCGCAGAAGAGGACGTCCTCCTCACAACGGTTAGCGCGCTCCTTTCTCTCTTACTCTTAATTCGTATTTTTAACTATACCCGTGCTCCGCTATTTCTATTTAAAATATGAAGAAAGAGGGAGAAAGGCGTATTAATTTATGAGGAGAAAGATTGAATGAAGGAGTATTGAATATATTCTTGCTCAACGGGACAGATTCCATCACTCATCCACGGCCACCGCCCTCAATTGCTCGCGCTCCCTGAATTCCTCTTGTGTCTCCTCGTAAACGTCGACTGGGACAACGAAAATGCCTGTATTCGTGGAGTCGCTCGCTCCATCGGGGCTTTCTATGCGCTCCACGACAGGTGAGTGAGTGAGAGAGAGAGAGAGAGAATTGTGCTACGAAAGGTCTACCAAAAAACGTACAAGTTGTTTACCCAGTCATCTATGTAGCGTTCTGAAACTGCGTAGACCACAATCGCTCATCAAAAATGCTTAGCTACCATAATCAAGTGATCGGGGAAAGAGATTGACATTGTCAGGTGGATCGACGATGACCTCTTCGAGCCCGACGGCGACGTCGAATGGGAGAGTGTCGTCAGCGACGTCATTGTACCACACGTGCGTCTGAGCAACCACGAAGCAAATGATGACAATTATTAAAAATATGGGAGGAAAATTTATCTACTTTCAAGAAAATATGAAAAATGCGTTGCGCGACGTTTCAGCTCAAGTCGCGGCTGTTGCCACCATCGGCATGGATGGAAGACGGCACTCTGCGCGAAGTGACGCGTCTCGAGAAGCTCTACCGCGTCTTTGAGCGCTGCTAATTCGCACGATGCTCATACACTCTACCTTATGCAGTACCGTACTCCCAGTGCCACTACCTCAACGTCTCGTTACTTATCAACGTGTACGTTAATGCGTGTTTCTGCCCTCATTTAGCGGGGTCGTATTGCTATTTGCACGCTTTTACCTGTGTTCTCTCCCTCCCCCTCTCGTGCTCGTGCGAAATTTTGTAGGCATAAAATTCGTGTAAAAATACTTTCACTGCAATCAAATACATTATTTGCTTAAATTTAAAAAATGCAATGGCATGTGGAAGCCCAAAGGGGGTGACTTAATGGAATCTTTCTCTCATCTGTCCAGTAATTGTAACGGGGACGCATGAGGCTGCGGTGTGGTCCGCTCGAAAATTACGGCACGACCGACACAGTTGAGGTAGATAAAAGCGTTGCTGCAATTGACGCACGCGTAAATGATTTAAATAAAACTTTTGAGTCGTCTAGAAGAGCTCCCATATAAAAAGTATATATACGAAGAAAGGAATATTTAGAAAAAAATATATGGAAAAGAAAGAGCAAATCATAAAGAACTGACAATGAACCGTGCCGGCGAAATCAATGATGTCCGAAAATCAATGAAAGGTGCACTTTTAGCCCACTTCTTCCCACTTTTTATCTACATTTCCCACTTTTCTTTTCTTCTTTTTTTCGTTACAACCTGCAAGATCATGTCGAATGACCTTCCGAAGTCGACAGTAGAAATTCAACCACATCTGATGCTTACAAGAGTCATCGCTTCTTCTTTCTCCTTCTCTCTCTCTCTTTCTCTCCATTTCTCTCGCTCTCTTGTCTCCTCTCTCCCTCTCCCCTCTTCAGGAACACGATTAGATAAAGCGCATTTCTGAATGCGTAACAGGCCCAATAAGGCAAAATCTCCACTTCTAACTTGTACACAGCATAGCCGTGATAAAAATGATAGAAATGATTTCTTTCATAGATATTATTTGTGACCTTACTCACTGAAAAGCCCATATAAAGGTGCATAGAAAACATCTTATACTTCACCATTTATCTTTTCTTTACACCGGTTTTGAGTTGAAAATTAATTTTGGGGCCGCCGCGGCCACCGCGGCCTCCATTTGCGTAGCGTACCGACTGTACTATACCAGTGATTAAAAAATAGCAACAATTTCGAAGTTAGTTTTGTTTATTATTTTTTTATTTTGGAATTTACCGTAACAGTTAGCGTTTTCTATGCTCGCCTCTGCTCGATTATCGACTGACGCGACAAACACAATGCCCCTTATTGTTTAACCGAGTAAATGTACGGTAGCAAGCGAGAGAGAAAGAGAAAGAGAGAGAAGGAGGGGGAGAGAGTGTGTGTGATAGTGTGTGAGGGAGAAGGAGGTGTTAGAGAGACAGACGAGGCGAGATATTGCGCACTCTCCGCTACACGCCATCCGTCCATAAAGTAGGCGACCTTTGAACATTGGCGCCAACGCTTTCGCTCTTTGAAATTATTTTCGTGCTTTATGTATTTTAGCGGTTATTTTATGTAATTTCGCTTCTCTTCTTTTCCCTCACACTTAGAAACCGCGTATGCATCTTTTTTGCTACTTCGTAGTCCTTTATTATGCGTGTTCAAGACGAAAAATGAATTTCGTCATCGACGGCTCCATCACCTTGTCCGCGAGCACCGGCGATCGCACAGTCAATGTCAAAGGCACGGGCGACGACGACGGCGACGGCGTCGACCTTCCATCCGCGAGTACGCGTGAGTTAATCTTCTAAATGGCAGGAGTGTGCATTCTAAAATGTGGAAATATAAGTATGTGTGAGTTCACGTGTGTGTGTGTGTTCAAAATGGCGATGAGTCCGTGAATTATGACCGTTTAGAGCGCTCAGAAAAATCCGCAACTGTGAAAACTGCAGAGGACGGTTCAATTGGAACGACCTGCATCGCCAACGTACGATCCCTTCGAAATTAGGCATTAAAATATTTTTAATGAATTTAAAATTTAAAAATAAAGAGCGCGACTGAAAGAAAGCAAGAAGGAAGAGTGAGGCAAGAATGAAGTAGATTTTTAAAAAAAGTAAGCGCACCCAGAGATACGGGATCATTCCTTATAAAGGAGCCGGTGTTCCGGTTGGACGTAAGTGAAAATGCACCTGCATCATGCAGACCCCAGTACCATCACATCTTCTGGCACATATGGCGGCACGCAAGCGTGGCTATATCGAGAATGCGAATGCGTTATCTCTTCGCCCCATCGCTCCGGACGTCGAAAAAGCCTTCCGCACGCCAGGCGGCATCAAGGTTCGCCGACGCAGCGACATGCGCAACGCTTTGCACTCGGGAGGCAGTGCGTATTTCTCTATAATATTTTTTTTGTTCAGGATTACGGTAGGCCATTCGAGGCGAGCGTGTGCACTAACCGTCATAACAAAAGTGTGTTCTGCATAACCGGGCGCTCATTAAGTACAGGAGTAATGGGATAAAGAGCGACGGAGACAAAAGGAAAACAATTCCCCTGATTCAGACATATTCGACCAGTACGGCATTCCGGACGAGGTCATTTTGAACATCTTTTCGTGGATGAGCCAGCGCGACGCGTCCAACCTTATGGTAACGTGTCGACGGATGCATTCCATCGGGTACGTGACTCGCCATTCTTTCGTGCACGCTCTTACTCACGATAAATTTCACATTTGCAGCGCCCGCAGCAAAATTTGGGCCGGCGTATGCTTTGAGAACAAGACCGTCCGAGCGACGGCCATTTTCAAGACCCTTTCGTATCCGTGTCGAGCCCTACGACTTTGTGGCACCAAAGTCATGCACGATTATGACAAGGACGAGTGGTACGTCGGTAGAGAAAGAGATTTTCAACGCTAACATTTTCTTTTATTTTAGGGGGGGGGTGCGTGGTTAGTCCATCATTTGCATAGGACGAAATGTAGCCCAAAGACGGTAGTTTTTCACGAAATGCATGAAAGGTTCGACAAAATGGAAGTCGTGGAGGAAAAGAAAGAGGAGGAGGAAGGCGATGAAAACAAAGCGCCAGTAGCATGCAAAGTGGAAGAAGAGGAAGAGAAAAAGAAAGAAGAGGAAGGAGATGAAATCATATCTTCGAAACCATGTAGCGTGTCGATCCTTGGTGATGACTACTTCCCCAGGTTCGTACCTTACTAAATGGCATTATGAATGCCACAAGGTGCGATAAGTTACGAGAAAATTGCGTATCTCTTGCAGTTCTCCTACAGCATTCAATCCGAAAAATCTTCCATGGTTAGTTGAATTGCTCTTGTTTCTCTCCCCTTCTCTCTCTCTCACAGGGAAGATTAACGGAATCTTTACCGAAGATGTTGATGGGAGTGTAGACAGTTGAGGAAGAAAGATAAATATTGGGAGAGAGTATTCGAAAGAGGAGATGTTATTCGAGGGATGGCACGCCTCGCCTCACCCATCTCGACGCCACGCGCCTCCAATACAACACTAACGAGGATTTCTTGACGCGCGTCTGCTTTGTGGCGCGACGGCTTACGGTATGTGTGTGTGTGTGTACAGTACTCCATGAGCACCTTCTTCGTGTCACCGCCAAAGGAAGTGCGCATTGGGTCGCGGCATCTGCTGCTGGCTGCGGTCTCGTTGTTGCATCGATGCCGAACAGCAGATGATGGCAACAAGAAGGCGTGTTTATTTGTTTGTCTTGACAGCATCTCGCCATCGCGGGGACGACGATGTCGGATGAATTAGTGTACGCACTCAACCGCTTGGAAAATCTCGTCGAACTCGATCTTTCAATGGCGAAAGGTTGGCGCTCTTTTTCATTTTTTTGCACGTAAGCCGCGGAAGTGGTGAAACGAATGATATTTAAAATGTTGGATGAGGAGTGGAGGGAAGCCTTCGTTGGTGAGGCGTTGCACATTTAATGGGGACAGCTAACCGTTGTACGCGCCATCACATCGATGATTAGTCGCGTATTGTGTGTGCTATTCAAAATTGATTGATTATTGTCTCATTTTAAAGGTCTGACACCTCAACGCCTTCGAACGATCCTCAAGGGATCAGGCCGAAATCTTCTCCAACTTAACATCGGTGATTGTAAGCTTGGAAAGTGAGTCGCCCTTTCTTCCTCTCTTCCTCTCTCTCTCTCTCTCTCTCTCTCTCTCTCTCTCTCGTGATCTCTCCCTAATTTTCTCCAGTTATTGAATATTTACCTTGTCCGGGTGCTGGTTTTTTTAATATGTAATTTATATTTTGCCAGAAAAAAGCGTGTGAGTATTGTGCTCATTTGTAGGGAAGGTGGCGTGATCGTGGCCGAGGAATGTGGCCCTCGACTACGCGGACTTGACATGTCGGGCAACACGGTTCGTCTCGTCCAGTCCCAAGACAGTATCGACGATGAAGGTGCGCGCCGCTGTGTGTGGCACTTCCTTTGGGCTGCCAAATAACTGTATTGCATCGGGTTATTGTCCACCCCTTTTTTGTTGCCATAACACGCGTGAGAGAGAGAGCGAGAGAGAGAGAGAGAGGTGAGAAATAAAGTGTGACGCGAGGAAGCTCTCTTTCCACCTAGCGTATCTACGGCATCGGCGACAGCTGTCTTTATGCCATTTTAACACGCATTTTTCATTGGGTGACAATTAACTTTTTATTACTGAAACATAAAGTTTCAGTACTAGCAATGCTCACTAAGAAGACGCCACACATCGAAGTGCTCTACGTCGGAGATACGTTCGGCATTACTGATCGTGGCGTAATGGTTAGTTGTAGAGAGACCTTTCGCCTTACGTTTTTCCGCGTATACAAGGCTTTTTTAAATTATTTTAGAGTAACGATCACACTCTCCTAGGTAAAAAATGCTGTCCCATAGGATACTTTTTAATATGATAATCTATTCAAGTATTGCGAAGAATTGCGCTTAAGTTGCTCGCTTGGATTATCATTTATCTGCACTCCCCTCTCGATTTTCTACTGCTAACCTTATTATTTTCGGAGTCTTCGTAACAGCAGTTGGATGTTGCACATCATGAGCATAGTGTGGTAATCGATGCATGTTATGGGGAATTTTTCATGGCTTTGTCGCGTGAGCCACGTTAGCTCAGTTGGTAGAGCGTCAGACTTTTAATCTGAATGTCAGGGGTTCGAGCCCCCTACGTGGCTAATCTTTTGTTCACTATTTTGCAGATGCTCCTTAAATGGAAGGAACTGAAGATCGTTGATTTGTCACGCTGCTATCACGTGAGACCTGCACTATTAATGTGAGCTTTTTTATACAATCTTTCTTCTGTAATAATTTGGCCAACTGCACTCGACTAGAAGGGCATTATTGAATCAAATATTTTGATTAATTATAATAGCGAGCCAAGTTTGCAGGGAGGCACAACATTGGCAGGTCATTAACTTCGCAGGCAGCATTACGGATGCCGGCATCTATCATCTTCGTGCTCATATGCCTAATACTGTGGTCAGCAAAAATGGGAAAGGGGGAGAAAATTTTTTTAAAAAATCCAAATAGAATCCAAAACTTCTTCGACGTCGCGGTTGTGTGCAGGTGAACGATCCTGAGAACTACGTGTCTCCCGTCGCTAAGCCGACGATGCCGCCGTGTTTGACGTCCATTTGGGGAATGCCGACACGCCAAATCTACTATTACAGCGCTTACTAGTGCGGCGCGTTGACATACCGTCGACGTTCACGACGTCTCGCGCGCCACACCATTCACACTAGGACATCTTTTTTTTGCGTGAGTGATCTTCTCTCTCTCTTTCTCTTTCTTTCCCTCTCCCTCCCTCCCTCTCTAGCTCTTTCTCTCCGTTCCATGGTAAGCTTGCGCATATTTTGCTCATTGCAGCCTGTCGATATGCGCTGCTCCCCCTCTCTCTCTCTCCCTTTCATTTTCTCTTTCTCTCTCACTATTTCCCTTTCCGACATTAAGCGCTGTCTTTGAAATTAGAACTTTACTAAATGGGTATTTACGGGGTACTTATTCCCTTACCGTTAACATTGTTTGTTTTGAATTAAATTGTGAAATACCTAACTGTAGGGTCAACACTTTCCGTTCCCAATTGCAGCGTATCGACGATTTGCCTTGTTTTGTTACTTTTGACTGATCTTCTAATCGCTGCCAATTGCAATAAGCGCGTACAAATTTGCACTGGTTATTTTGTATATTTCCCCATTTCATCGTATTCATAACCTGCGCACAAATATATGGCATGACGACAAAATGGCAATGGGGCTGCTACGCAGCCCAAATCTCTTGATCTCTGTCTCTGTCACTATTATGTGTGATCTCTCGCTCGCTTCCCCTCATCCAGTCCACATATCTCAGCATTGCGCATGCGAAAAGTAAACAATTCGAAACAAGAACATGCCACTTCCAAAATGGTTCTAAGATATCGTGCTGCTGATTTGCCTGGACTTTCTTTCTTTTTCCTTTCCCCTCCCCCTCCCCCTCCCCCCACTCTCAGCGCAACGCGTACTTTTTGCAGAGGTTAGCCAAAATGTTAGAAGTCAACGTATTTTTAAAAGATTATTATTCACAAAATACAACTAAATTGTTCTCCGCTCACAATACGACTTACTATGTAATTTTAATTAACACGAACACATTGCGTAAGGTCGGTGTGAGTGACGCACCGCTTTCTGCATTCCTTGTCGTATACCGTTCTTGTTTTGATTGTACAACTCTGATGTGCCTCTCTCTCCCTCTTCCCTCTCAAATTGTGTCAAGTCCTCACGTTTCTACGTTTTTTGATACACTTTTATTCTTTGTACTTCAGCGTATTTTTGTGTGTAAAATGTGGTGGAGTGAATAAGTTAGAGCGATGTGGTCAACAAAAGAGAGAAGAGAGGTTTACACGTACGAGAAGCCGTAAGGCAGTGCAGAAAGAGCCATCAGGGAAGGAGAGAGCGCAAAAAACAACGTAAAGGGAGATGAAGCGAGAGGAGAGAGAGAGAGAGAGAGAAAGAGAGGAGAAAGATGTGGCGAGAGAGTGCAAGAAAGGAAGAGAGAGAGAGAGAGAACGTAACGGTCGCCCGAGATCTCCGCTTTATACGACGACCTCCGTGCATTCTCTGCAGAAGCGCGCCTCACCGGATGATACGTGCGGTAAGGGGTCGAAGGAGTGCGGACGCTTCTTGCTATCTGAAGAGCGAAAACGCTTCTCACGCGGACGAACTTTCTTGGGGGAATGCGCTCGAAAAAAATAAAAAGTCGCAACCTTGGTCAAGTTCTCCGCGTGCGAACAACAACTTGTAGCTGCCAATTTTAATTGGAAGAAGCTGCATGAAAAGAATTTGTCTCTTTAATTTTCGCAATTTTAAAATAATATTTTTTGGCGCACAGTGCTAATATTCCATGCAGATAAGGAGAAGTACGCACAATTTACATTCTAGAAATTCGACATTCTGTTAAGAAGTTGTTAAATCGATCGAGAACGTTATAAAAGGACGTTATAAAATGTTATAAAGACGTTATAAAATCGATCGTCGTCGACTCGCCGAAGGGCCGACGATGACGGCGGCAACTGACATTGACGCGTTCCGATCCACTGAGTGAGTTCCAGTCGAGGCGCCACTCGACGCCGCAGCGCAAGCGTCCGTCTGTCTTTTCGTTGTACGAATTGTAGAGGAGTGCCGACGTCGCCTGTTTACGGTAGTTTTATCGATTCAAAAATGTCACTAAGTGCAGATAAAATTTGAATAAAGGGTTTTGAATACGTGTGCTTGTGTTAGTACATCACCAAAAGGTTAATAGTAAATTTGATTTTTAAAAAATTGCTCTGGTTTTTATTTATTTTTATCTCTTTCCTGTCGCCTTCTTTCCCCATCGCCCAAAATAGGATAATGCCTGCAGCATGTGATAGTTGTTGGTGGGCGTGTTGTGGGAGAGGTAAACGCTGGCCGCCTCCGTTGCCGGGAATAAGCACTCGACTACCGTATCGTTTCCCTTAAAGACGCCCCTATCATTGTGGCCTTCCAAGCTACCACAATTGCCATCATTACGTGGTATAGGCAGTGGAGCATCCTTGCCACATACTTCTTCCCTCTTTCTCTCTTGCTTTTCTCTCTCTCTCTCTCTCCCTCTTCATCTTTCTCCCTTTTCTCTCTCTCTCTCTCTCAGACAAGAAACCATTTTGCCGTCAGTAGAAATGCCAATGGCAATCCATTCGCCATTTGTGGGAGTCTCCTTACTCGCTCCAGATTCCATCTACAATTTCTTTTTCCAATGTCATCGTTCGTCGCGACACATTTCATTTTCGAAAATGAGAGAGCAAAAAAGAAAGAGAAAAGAGAGAAATAACGACAGAGAGAGAGAGAGAGAGAGAGAGAGAGAGAGAGAGAGAGAAGGAAAGACAGCCGCCACTCACCTCAACGTTGAGGACATCTTCGTGGTACTTCCACGTCGTAATGAATTCGCAGTCGGTCGTGCAGCCCTTCGGCAGTCGCCAACACCCGCGCGCTTTGCCACATTGCGCGACGTTGGTGACGTGCAGTCCAGCGGCGACGGCGACGACGGCCTGCATGTCATTCTGGTGGTTGACGTCATCGTCACCGTCGTAGTGGTGGTGAGTGCGGCGAAAGCCGCAGACGCCATCGTCGACGTTCATAGCAAAGTGGCGCAACTTGAGCACAACGAGCATGCACACGTGAATGTTAAGGAGGACACACAGGGGATACATACCGTAACAAGGAGTGTGGCGGTGTGGAGGGAGTGCGCGGAGGGAGGCGCCATTTCGTATTCGTCGCCCTCGCCTTGTACGGTGTTTTTACTCGGCTTCTTTGCTTCTTTTTAGCAAACTATCTCTCTCTCTCTCTCTCTCTCACCTTCTTAGTGGAGAAGAATTCGACCGAAGACGATAATGACTCTCGCATTCCTTTTTATATGTTTGTTGCCTTTGGCGATGGACAATTATACGAAGGGAGAGAGGGTTACGAAAGTAGAAGCAATTCGGCGTGGAAACAAATGAAGAGACAGCGATAGAAAGAGAGAGGGAGGGAGGGAGGGAGAGAGGGAAAGAGAGTAAGAAAGTGAAGTAGAGAGGTACTTAATATAAGATGTCAATCGCTGACATACCGTTGGCTTCTTCTTCTTCTCAGCTTACCAACAACTACTCGAGTGCGTCCTATCAGTTGTTGTAAGGGGAACGAGAGGTGAAAGTCACAGAGCGAGACTAATGCGATAACCAGAGTGTACATGTCACTCTCTCTCTCTTTTCCTCCCTTTCTCCCTTTCTCTTTCTCACTTTCTTTCTCTCTTTCTTTATCTCTCTTTCCCTCTCATTTTCTCTCTATCTCTCTCTGTTATTTTTCTTCCTCTTCTTATTCCTTCTCTCTATCTCCCTCTCCTTTTCTCTTCAAGTACATCAGCGTCGCCTGCTCCGCTTTAGTGCAAACAAAAAATTAGTATTATTTTTTATTTACAAATGTTAAAATGAGCACATGGTTGAGAGCGAGGAAAACGACGCGAGAAGAAGTCTTCTGACGGAGACATATTCAAATAGAATAAAAGAGAGAGGGGAGGGGAGGGTAGGTACTTTAGAGATTGATACCAACTGAGGTGTCTATGTATGTGCGACTCTCGCAACCACGACAATAGGGAGAGAGAGAGAGAGAGAGAGAGAGAGAGAGAGAGAGAGAGAAGGAGAGAGAGAGAGAGAGAAGGAGAGAGAGAGGGAGGGAAGTAAGTAAGCAGGTAAATGCCACCGTCCGTGGGTGGGCGCATGCGCATTTTTGTCAGGAAATTGTCAAAGTTGCCACCATAGTGCGGTAATTAAAGGGAATAAAAAAGGAGGAAAAAAGGGGGAACTAGACGACGCCTAAGGAGAGGAAGGTGATGGGGGATAATAGTAGAACAAGTACAAAATGGCCCGTTGAAGGGAATTACGCTCCTTTTGTGCATACATCTTCGGAGAAACCTCACTACGGCACGAAAGATTACTGGCCGACAAGAGTGAGAGAAAGAGAGTGAGAGAAAGAGAGAAAGAGAGAGAGAGAGTGTGTGAGAGAGAGGAAGAGGCGGACATCAGAATTAGGTGCACTCTACGTTTAAAAATCATTGTAAAAGAAGAAAGGGCAAAATTAAATTAATGGATACACATATCTGTTCTTGTGTACATAAACATTTCGAAAAGGTGGGCGGGTTCATCAGATTTTACTGCGGAGCGTCGCCGTTGGCATCGTCAACGGGATCTTTGCATTGCGTCGCCAAGAAGTCGCGCACTGCAGGAGAGACCGCACCATCCGTCACCGTCTGTAACGGAGGTTTGCTTATTAAATAATTCTATTATTGTATTTCATTAATTGTTTATTTTAAGATTAAACAAATTCCTTATTGTAATTAATATGAGAATTTGGATAAAATTACCTTAACAACAAATTATCAAAGGGTACCTTCTCTCCCCAATTAATATCCTATAAGAAAGAAGGAAAAGGACAAACGGCTATTGAGTGTCTGTATTTTTAATATTTTTAATTTTCCGATTTTTATTAACCTTGGAGTAGATTTCGAGATGGTTCTTTCCTTTCCATATGAGACCACATTTGAATTCTGCGTCATTCTTTACGAGGAATTTCTGAATTTTGTTCATGCAGTCGTGCACCTGCAAGAGAAAAAGCGTGAGGCATTTAGACATTGCACGGAGAGGGGGAAGGGCACGCTGGGCGATGCGCCGCATTTACGGTATTCAACTGTATCTCTCTCTCTCTTGCTCTCTTGCTCTCTCTCTCTCTTTCTCTCTCTCTCCACATCTTCCTGGTTCTCCTCCCACTCTGTTCTCTTTCTCTCCTTAATTTCTTTTCCTCAGTCACGCATACCTTGGAGAGTACGACGTATGGAAGAGGTTTCATAAGCTTGGAAACGTCAGGAAGAGTATACATGGCGGGTTTGTTAAAGTCGCCATTGCCTTTGAACCACCCGATGAATTCCTGCAGGCGGAACATCACTTCGGCGATGCACACATTTTTCCTTTTCCATTTAATCTTATATGTAAACAACAGCTTTATTTGCTTGTTTTCTCTTAATTTCTATATTATTTTTCTCTCTTTCAATCTTTAATCCTCTCATCTTCTCTTTCTCTCTCAAAGAGTCGCGTACGTGATCAGCGGTGGTGAAGAAGAGTTGAGCCCAAGTGAAGAATGGGAAACCGGCACCCTGGAAATCACCTACACTTTTAAGAAACTTAGGAAAAAATAAGGCGCTGATCGAGAGAGAGAGAGAGAGAGAGAGAGAGCTGTTAAACCTGCGGGAACGTCGTCAGAAGTTGCAGAGGACACGTTTTCGGGATTTCTCCGTATTGCATGACCTGACATGAACAAAATGCATGGTGCCATTTTGAAAGTCTCCATGTTGACAAGTGAAAATACGAGTTGTCCATTGAAAGAACTTGGACACAACTTTTGTCGTTGTGTGTGTGTGTTTTATTAGGGAGGACTTTTTTCGGAGGATGAAAAGGATGAAAAAGAGGAAAAAAGAAAGAGCACCTCAATATTTGGATTGAGTTCAGCTTTCGTCTTCTCGGGTAGTGTTTCGCTTTTCTCCACGTCGACTCTGCGTGACAAATCGATTATTTACTCATGTCGAATTGTAAGTGCAGCAATATCACACTGATTGTGAGAGATTGAGAGAAAGGAAAGAGAGAGAGAGAGAAAGAGAAAGAGGGATATGACTGACGGATCAGCCTTGCCAGCGACGTAGTCCGCACACTCGACTTCAAAGCGTACCAACATCTTGAAGTTGCCGAATTGATACGAAACGAGCTGCAATAATGTGGTGTTGGTTTTGGGTTTCCAGTGGGAAAAAGAGGAATACTGGATAAAAGAAAGAGAGAGAGTAAGAGAGAAAGAGAGAGAGAGAAATGAAATCATTAGATTAACTTGCCTGGAAGAATGGTCCGGTGGCATGCTTGAATCGTGGCTTAGTCATCTTCCGCTTAACGCCTTGGTCGAACGTGACATGGCCAATCTCCATCAAGTCAGATGCCTCCATCCTACAGAAGTTCATCGCCATATACCGTAGTCTGGCGAGATAGGAGTAGAGGGAGTCCTACCACGAAAGGTTGTTGTAGGAGAGGGGAGGGGAGAGAATTACTGACCGATTGAACAGAATGGTCTTGCCGACGCGCTCGCAGTCAATGCGGAAAAGACCGTCACCCGCTTCCTTAACTATGATTTTTAGGGAAGAAA
>JASCIT010000024.1:2500-5000 GCA_036711955.1 Digitonthophagus gazella
AACCCAACCCAACCCAACCCAACCCAACCCAACCCAACCCCCCAACCCACCCCCCACCCAACCCAACCCAACCCAACCCAACCCACCCAACCCAACCCAACCCACCCAACCCCAACCCAACCCAACCCAACCCAACCCAACCCACCCCACCCCAACCCAACCCAACCCAACCCACCCCACCCCAACCCCAACCCAACCCCCCCAACCCAACCCAACCCAACCCACCCAACCCAACCCAACCCAACCCCCCCAACCCAACCCCAACCCACCCCAACCCAACCCAACCCCAACCCAACCCAACCCAACCCACCCCCACCCAACCCACCCAACCCAACCCAACCCACCCCAACCCAACCCAACCCAACCCAACCCACCCAACCCAACCCCAACCCAACCCAACCCAACCCAACCCACCCAACCCAACCCACCCCACCCCACCCACCCAACCCACCCAACCCAACCCAACCCAACCCAACCCAACCCCAACCCAACCCAACCCCAACCCAACCCAACCCAACCCAACCCAACCCAACCCAACCCAACCCAACCCACCAACCCAACCCCACCCAACCCCAACCCAACCCAACCCAACCCAACCCAACCCAACCCAACCCAACCCAACCCAACCCACCAACCCAACCCAACCCCAACCCAACCCAACCCCACCCAACCCAACCCAACCACCCCAACCCAACCCAACCCACCCAACCCAACCCAACCCCAACCCAACCCAACCCACCCAACCCAACCCAACCCAACCCCACCCACCCAACCCACCCAACCCAACCCAACCCAACCCCACCCAACCCAACCCACCCAACCCAACCCACCCAACCCAACCCAACCCACCCAACCCAACCCAACCCACCCAACCCAACCCAACCCCAACCCACCCAACCCAACCCAACCCAACCCAACCCAACCCAACCCCAACCCAACCCAACCCAACCCCAACCCAACCCCAACCCAACCCACCCAACCCAACCCAACCCCACCCACCCCAACCCAACCCAACCCCACCCAACCCAACCCAACCCAACCCCACCCAACCCAACCCCAACCCAACCCAACCCAACCCAACCCAACCAACCCAACCCAACCCAACCCAACCCAACCCAACCCAACCCAACCCAACCCAACCCAACCCCAACCCAACCCAACCCAACCCACCCAACCCCACCCCAACCCCAACCCACCCAACCCAACCCAACCCAACCCACCCAACCCAACCCAACCAACCCACCCAACCCAACCCAACCCAACCCAACCCAACCCAACCCACCCAACCCAACCCAACCCAACCCAACCCAACCCAACCCAACCCAACCCAACCCAACCCAACCCAACCCAACCCAACCCAACCCAAACCCAACCCAACCCAACCCAACCCAACCCAACCCAACCCAACCCAACCCAACCCAACCCAACCCAACCCAACCCACCCAACCCAACCAACCCAACCCAACCCAACCCAACCCAACCCAACCCAACCCAACCCAACCCAACCCAACCCAACCCAACCCAACCCAACCCAACCAACCCACCCAACCCAACCCAACCCAACCCAACCCAACCCAACCCAACCCAACCCAACCCAACCCCAACCCAACCCAACCCAACCCAACCCAACCCAACCCAACCAACCCAACCCAACCCAACCCAACCCAACCCAACCCAACCCCCAACCCAACCCAACCAACCCAACCCAACCCAACCCAACCCAACCCACCAACCCAACCCAACCACCCAACCCAACCCAACCCAACCCAACCCAACCCAACCCAACCAACCCAACCCAACCCAACCCAACCCAACCCAACCCAACCCAACCCAACCCAACCCAACCCAACCCAACCCAACCCAACCCAACCCAACCCAACCCAACCACCCAACCCAACCCAACCCAACCCAACCCAACCCAACCCAACCCAACCCAACCCAACCCAACCCAACCCAACCCAACCCAACCCAACCCAACCCAACCCAACCCAACCCAACCCAACCCAACCCAACCCAACCCAACCCAACCCAACCCAACCCAACCCAACCCAACCCAACCCAACCCAACCCAACCCAACCCAACCCAACCCAACCCAACCCACCCAACCCAACCCAACCCAACCCAACCCAACCCAACCCAACCCAACCCAACCCACCACCCAACCCAACCCAACCCAACCCAACCCAACCCACCCAACCCAACCCAACCCAACCCAACCCAACCCAACCCAACCCAACCCAACCCAACCCAACCCAACCCAACCCAACCCAACCCAACCCAACCCAACCCACCCAACCCAACCCAACCCAACCCAACCCAACCCAACCCAACCCAACCCAACCCAACCCAACCCAACCCAACCCAACCCACCCAACCCAACCCAACCACCCAACCCAACCCAACCCAACCCAACCCAACCAACCCAACCCCAACCCAACCCAACCCAACCCAACCCAACCCAACCCAACCCACCCAACCCAACCCAACCCAACCCAACCC